>RXPK01003196.1:0-103787 GCA_004143645.1 Protaetia brevitarsis
ACACTCTAAAAATGATGCGTAAATTTACCTCACGGGTATGGGAAAAACCATATGAAATAAAGGTAAAATGACACCAAAAAGGGTAAACATCAGATTACCCGCAAATTAGCGTGTAATTTGCCTGGTAAACCGACTTCGATGGAAAAATACTTCAATAAATGAAGTAACCCCTTATGTTGGTAAAAATACCAATATGGACAATACAAGTGACATGAAATTCTGATTATATATTATTATATATGCATCTTTATTGATTGGAGCCACAATGTTTTTTTTTTTAACATTGCATTACATTGTGTCGCTTTGATAAACAAATTAAACCCGGTTTACGAGAATGCATTACGATAGCCGTCGACTATACAGCCGCAAGCGTTTGAGGTACGCAGTTTGAATACAAGTGCAGCATCTACACTGATTGCTTCAACGCAATAAATGTAAATGGTGTGTTTTTCATTTTGTCTGCAAATTATAGATTAGGGTAAGTTCATTTTACATTAATTATTGTATTAGATGTTATTGTATGTATTATATATGAACAGCACACATATAATAATAGACATACACCTGCGTATGGATATCTATCAATATATATACTGGGAACCCTAACCTCAATAGCATTTGGCGGTATTGTTGCTACAAGATATGATCATTTATTTAAAGTTTTCAACGTTGCCAGTGACACGCAGGAAACTACCGTATCAAACTTTTCAATTTTAACAACAGAAAGTCTTCGTTTTGAAGGCAGTCAATTCTTTTTTTTTCCTCTTTCATTAAACATTTGGATATATAAAACGACTAGTGTCTTGCCGTTATTGGAGGCTATGTTTCGTTGTTAAATTGATGATACAAGTAAAGTAAGGAAGAGACTATTTTTTTTAGCTCTAGATTTAATGACACAAAATAAAGTAGGTGTTAAGCCACTTGTACATGCAAATGTGCAGAGACCGCAGGACGGGCAAATTTGAGTTCAACTAGTAATCACAACATTATTTATTTATATACTATATAGTATCGCGGGAGTCGCCCATATATCAAAAACCGGTTAATCGATTTTAGTAAAAATCGGTTTTTAAAATTCAGTTTTAAATCGATTTTCCTACACCAGTTTCAAAACTAGAAACAATACGTATTACTTTTTTAAAGTGCTATGTATTTTAAATTCGAAAAACCTATTTAAGGCGCAATAATCTGCTTTAAAAAACGGTTTTATTTTGAAAACCGGTTACTACGGTTACAATCGTTTAATCACGGCATCCAAACCCCGGTTTTCACATAAAGAGGCTTCGATTCGCAGCACTATTATCTATACCAATATATTTTTAAATGCTAAATTTATTAAAAAATTTCAGGAATAAATCTAAACTTGAAGAATTGAGGTGAATACACCGTTGATAATATGCTTGGAAGAAGGTATTAATAAAAATATATTTATTTCATATGTTTTTTACATTATTTTTCTTTTCTAGGAAATGTAAAGTCGCATTCTTTAATGGTAGAAAGACAGTTATTAGACCCAACAGATTCATTTCGTTCTGCATTACAACAAGTGATGGCGGCATATTTTAATTTTCATTTGTAGTACGCAAAAGAGGCTTCTAACACATTAGAAGTTCTGCAGAGGTATTTTCTTTAAAATATACCCTGAACAGGGCAACAAAAATAAAAAAGCTCCAAATCCAAACACAAATTGGTAAGATTTTTTTAATGTATTTTGTTAGTCAAAATTTATTTTATGGTAACATTCAACTAGATCTTTGTATTATGAATACAACCAATTCTTAGTAACTATTGGCTTTCTTATCGACCTTTCTCCCAAATGTTTACTCTTTAAAACATTGCTCATTGAATTTAAAAATTTATTGAAATTATTTGTAAACTCTCTGTAATCCAACTAATTAATATATCTTTCAGAAGATTATTAAAATTAAATCTAATATTATAAATGGTATATATTTGAATATTTATGTGGATAATCTGCCATTAAGTTTCTAAATGACATAAACATGTTATTAGATAACTGAAACTTAATATTTCTGTATGATAAAACAACCTAATAATCAATTATTTCTAATTCTTTGTGTTTACTCTAATCTATATATTAAAAAAAAAATGTGGTAAAATTACCCCAAAAAATACATGGCAACTGGGCCACCGCCTACTTTTGGGGTAAATTTACACCTATAGGGGATTTTTCACATACTGGTGGAATATTCCTTGAAGGTGTGGTAAATCTACCTGAAATTATTCCATTCCATTAGGAATATTACTTTAGAGGTGTAAATTTACCAGGGAAAATTAACCACACTTTCAAGGAATATTCTACAAGCATGTGAAAAATCCCCTATAGGTGTAAATTTACCCCAATAATAGGCGGTAGCCCAGTTGCCATCTATTTTTGGGGTAATTTTACCACATTTTTTTTTTAGGGTGTAGATAAATTTTTGACAGTGATAGGTGGATAACCTATATACTATTAGGTTATCCACCTGTCACTGTCAAAAATTTATCGTCGAGCGATGTGTGATGAAATTAATAGCAAATACAGTTGGATTACTAATTTATAAGATAACTTTAAAGATAGGATATTAATCAATTAATTTCAATTTCTTTAAAATTCAGTACGACATGTCGTAGAAGACAGTTTTATAGGTTTATATATTGAAACGTAGACGGAAGAGATCTGTCTAGTGACTGTCCGGTTAACCAACTGCTATTGTTCATCTTAAATATTGCGTAATGTCATCCTAACTTAATCTTATCTGTAATGTTATCGTTGGGACACTCTAGCCTCTGAAAACTAGCGATTTAGCAACTCAGAAAGCTCTACCGCTTTTCTTATAAGTCCACCAAGGTTCATTTACTTGTGTTACCTCGTATCGTTGGAAATAAATATCTTCACAACTTGTCATTGCATCAAACCCTTCTTCGCGCAGATATTTAATTTAATGGCATGACTGCCTTTGTTCAAGGGATATTGGCATGGAAACTTTATTTCATAGCCATGCTATATAACACTCGTCGGCTACCAGCACTCAAGAATAATCGTTTTAAGGACATCATCGAAAATTCTAAAAGACATCCATCAAACGCGAAGACTCAATTCTCCATTTGCATCCGTCCAAAGGACGGACATATACCTACAGTTCGGGTGCTGTACGCCTCGCAAATAACCTCGTAAATTCCGACGTTCTCGAATAAAATTCGTTTACTGCTTTTGGATGTCGAGGCAAAGTTTCGACTTAAATATTCAGCAGGTCCTCCGCCGTTGAAAACCTACGACGCATATTGCTGATGGGCCCTCGGACATAAAGAACTTCCTGTCCGGATTCCGGAGAAACGATTCCGGTTCATTGGGCCGAGTTTGATGTGCTCCGAGGGTGCTTCGGAACGTTGTAGAAGCAAGAACGTACATTCATCGATACAGAAAGACATTTAAATCAAAATTCATTTTTCTTGTTCCCTTAAATAAGGTACAACCCTTGAATTCTTTTCATTATTATTGTTATTCAAATTGTCTGCAAGTTGAATTTGCTACAGATATGGGAATCATGGTAGATTGTAAGTGATTTATACTGCAAGCGATAACATTGAGCATGTACTAATTAGTGTACTAACTAATTGATTTCGACTCATGTTGTGATAGGATATGCAAATGTTAAATTGGACAGTAGATAATGTTGATTGATTTATAACCATTGTTAATTTTTGTAAATAGTAAATATTCATTGCAAAATCAGGTATATGGGTCATTCCATATCAACCGGAACACCTAAAAAATTTGATGTTTTGAATTCTTTTTATATTTTAAATTTGAAGTCTTTGCCTAAAATTAGAAGACCCGTATTTTTTCCTAAAGCTCTACAGTATCTATTTACAAAGATATTTGCGAACAAAGTTTGCAAAATCGATAAAATAATCGCAGAAGTAATATTGTTTGGTTATGCATAAATTAAAACATTAAAGCAAAATGCATATAAATCATGGTGTATTCTAAAGTTCAAACTACACAGTTTCATTTAATAATGCCTAAATTAGATTGTACTTCATTATGACCCCCTTTTTCTCCTGTTTAATAAAATAACGTCTTTTTTCTTTATGTTTAACGCGAAATTAAATTTTTGAAAAAATATCATAATATTATTTAAGCTATGTTCTACAAGAATAGAAGTATTTGAAAATGGAGAACCTACGGGTATTCTATAAAAGAAATAAATACATACAGTGTATACGTTACATACTGATTATATCATAATGTAACGTAGAGTAGTGCAGTTCTCCATTTTCAAATACTTCTATTCTTGTAGAACATGGCTTAAAGGATATTATGATATTTTTTCAAAAATTTAATTTCGCGGTAAACATAAAGAAAAAAGACGTTATTTTATTAAACAGGAGAAAAAGGGGGTCATAATGAAGTACAATCTAATTTAGGCATTATTAAATGAAACTGTGTAGTTTAAACTTTAGAATACACCATGATTTATATGCATTTTGCTTTAATGTTTTATTTTATGCATAACCAAACAATATTACTTTCTGCGATTATTTATCGATTTTGCAAACTTTGTTCGCAAATATTTTGTAAATAGATACTGTAGAGCTTTAGGAAAAAATACGGGTCTTCTAATTTTAGGCAAAGACTTCAAATTTAAAATATAAAAAGAATCCAAGACATCAAATTTTTTGGGTGTTCCGGTTGATATGGAATGACTCATATATGATATACTTTAGATCATAGGTTCCCAATCTTTTATGGACTACCGCCTCTTTTACAAGAAAAAAAAAAATTCCAACTTTCTGCCGGACACTGTATTACTAAAATAACATAGTTTTACTAATTTATTAGAGGTAAAAATATAGAAAAGGCATAGATACTTTAAGGAAAATATTTCATTTCCATACTTATTAACATGATATTACAAACGTAACAACAACAACAATCTAAATCAAAAGAATGATCATAGACATTGGTTGTAATGATGATGTTTGATGAGTTTTTTTTTGTCGTCGCACGCAAAACAGCTGATCGCAGTTGCACTAAAGTTGCACCTCGTCTGGGCCATAGTTTAGATTTGGTTCTTGCCTGATACAAGTTGACCAATACACAATTTTATCGCACAGAAAGGGTGGGTTCATTCGAATCGCACAAATTCATCCATTTATTTCGAAACAACTTACAATAATTAGAAGTGAACTAATTGCATTACAAATTTCTGCTCAGCGAACAATTCTTGAACTTAGTTCAGGAGAGTTCGTTTCACAATCATATCCTACATAAATAGAATGAAATAGATTTTCTTTTAGTATGCAACAATCTAAATCAAAAGAATGATCATAAACATTGGTTGTAATGATGATGTTTGATGATATTTTTTTTTGTCGTCGCACGCAAAACAGCTGATCGCAGTTGCACTAAAGTTGCACCTCGTTTGGGTCATAGTTTAGATTTGGTTCTTGCCTGTTACAAGTTGACCAATACACAATTTTATCGTTCAGAAAGGGTGGGTTCATTTGAATCGCACAAATTCACCCATTTATTTCGAAACAACTTACAATAATTAGAACTGAACTAATTGCATTACAAATTTTTGCTCAGCGAACAATTCTTGAACTTAGTTCAGGAGAATTCGTTTCACAATCATATCCTACATAAATAGAATGAAATAGATTTTCTTTTAGTGTGCAACGATCTAAATGAAAAGAATGATCATAGACATTGATTGTAATGATGATGTTTGATGATATTTTTTTGTCGTCGCACGCAAAACAGCTGGTCGCAGTTGCACTAAAGTTGCACTTCGTCTGGGTCATAGTTTAGATTTGGTTCTTGCCTGTTACAAGTTGACCAATACACAATTTTATCGTTCAGAAAGGGTGGGTTCATTTGAATCGCACAAATTCATCCATTTATTTCGAAACAACTTACAATAATTAGAACTGAACTAATTGCATTACAAATTTTTGCTCAGCGAACAATTCTTGAACTTAGTTCAGGAGAATTCGTTTCACAATCATATCCTACATAAATAGAATGAAATAGATTTTCTTTTAGTGTGCAACGATCTAAATGAAAAGAATGATCATAGACATTGATTGTAATGATGATGTTTGATGATATTTTTTTGTCGTCGCACGCAAAACAGCTGGTCGCAGTTGCACTAAAGTTGCACTTCGTCTGGGTCATAGTTTAGATTTGGTTCTTGCCTGTTACAAGTTGACCAATACACAATTTATCGTTCAGAAAGGGTGGGTCATTTGAATCGCACAAATTCATCCATTTATTTCGAAACAACTTACAATAATTAGAACTGAACTAATTGCATTACAAATTTTTGCTCAGCGAACAATTCTTGAACTTAGTTCAGGAGAATTCGTTTCACAATCATATCCTACATAAATAGAATGAAATAGATTTTCTTTTAGTATGCAACAATCTAAATCAAAAGAATGATCATAGACATTGATTGTAATGATGATGTTTGATGATATTTTTTTTGTCGTCGCATGCAAACCAGCTGATCACAGTTGCACTAAAGTTGCACCTCGTTTGAGCTATAGGTTTGGCCGATTTGGTTCTTGCCTGATACAAGTTGACCAACACACAACAACTTACACATTTCTTAAGTTCTTGCAACTAAGCACAAGACCTTGCACTGAACAGACTTCACGAATATAACAAAATGACTGCAACGTCTCATTAGGAAATATTTGGGTTTTGATTTTCCAAAAAAGAAAAATGAATAAAGCCCGAAAAGTTTTGTATTCAACTATAATTCATTTAAAGGATGCACATTAAAATTAAAAATTAGCTACTATTTTTTTTGTGTAACTCCATGTCGTAAAACAACGAAAAACAGGCAATTACTAGAGTACCAGTTAGACAATACTCTTAAGCATGTGTACACCTGTTCAAATCTTACTTTTAGTGTTTTCTTCAGGGGCTATATAGTTCCAAAAACATTTCTTTGATTAAAAGTATGAGCTTTGAAAAAAAAAGGATTTTAGGGTATAGAAGTACACTGTTGAAAATTTTAACACTTTTTTGACTAATTTAATAGTCAGGAGAGGTCCACACTGTTTTCGTGTTATTTTGTCGAGAACTATAGAAGTTTAAATTTGACGAACAAAGATAGTCAAGTACTGTCTATTGCTAAGGGGTTATTTTGTCCAACTAACACGTGGAATTATGATATACTTCTAGTCACATTTTATTTGATCTAGACTAGACAAATTTACTAGCTCTTTAACTAAATGAATGCGATCTATTGGATGATTTAACACCGTTTTCTAAACACAACGTCTTTTTAATATGCAACTCCTATTTCTTAGTGCTATAATATTCTCTCTTTAAGACGTTTTCTCAATTATAAATATGCAAAACCACTCATTCACAAGTTTTGGTTTCAACTAAACGTACCAATTTTAAATGATTTTTTGAGAATCATTATAAAATTAAGTGAATGTTTATGCTATTTGATTCAAGTCTAAACTAATTGCGTAAATAGATGTTCCCAATACATCTTTAAGATGTTGAATTTTTTTATGCCCACTGGAATTAACGTTTAATAACACGAGGTTACACTTTGCAAGTCAGTCACATTTGGTAGTTTATTTGGATATGTTAATACGCAGAAACAAACTCGAAAACAGATACACGTGCAATGCAGGTGGTGCGTATAATGCAATACTGTATTAGATTAGGTGGGGTTTCTATATTTCTATCCGAGGGAAAAATTCTGATTGGTTGATGCTTCTGAATGTCTAGAGAAAATAGTAAATCCTCATATCTGAACAAAGAATTCACACCAAATTCTAGTAATTTCTGTTCTACTAAACACATGTAGTCAATTCGTCTGGCAAAGTTTGTAAAAATCAACACCAAAATATTTGACTAGCGCAAAATTAACGCCAACACCGTAATATTTTCAACAGTGTATCTTCAAACTGAAAATAATATTAAAAACAATTCTGATAAGACTCTATTATTAAATGATTAACTTCTAACACATTTTACTTTCACAATATACATTTTTACCTCATACGTCGCACTGTATAGTAAATAGATTATTTCGCTACCGAAGTAAGTTAAAGTGAATCCATTACTTCCTTATTACTCTGCGGTCTTTTCGGGTAATACGGTCTTGTGCTATAGGGCGCCTCTTAATTGACAATTATACACTTCCGCTTCCTTCAATATACCTAGATGTACCTACAACGCGTGTATGGCAAAATGGCCGTGTGCTCGTCTTTGAGACAGTGGGCGCTTTCATCTTCGACAGCGGTTCGTGTGGTAAACAGCCTTTGGAAATGGCTTTCTATACTGTGGTAGAGTACATTTGGCTTGTACTTTGGCGGTCGCACTGGTGCCATAGCGATAAAAGAAAATCGCCTACCACATCCATTAAATATAGATGGTCATGTAATAATTATAGAAGTATGGAAGAGATTGATTTTGTAAAATGAACCGCGTTCTTTGGAGAAATCTGATTGATTTAGGCATTTACGACCGTGATCATGGTGATGTAGCTGTCTCTACGTTAGCATAAATTAATTTTTTCGTACTAATGAACACAAGAAAAAAATGATAATGTTTTACAGTTTGGCATTTAATTTTATATCTTATTTTTAATTCTGAAATGTATTCCTCGTTTATGTTTGTGTGTTTATGTTTTTTTTTTATATATACAGGGTTATTATTGTATAGCACTTTTCAAAATAAAGGAGTAAAAGATATATATGAGCAATGCCTATATACAAAAAATTACGGTTCTAAGTACACGGAGTACCGAGAAAATGATTTTTCTTTATTCGAGTCCGGCCCTGACTCATTTAGCATACCGGTGAACCATCGGTCGTCGCTACACTTTGAACGTTGGGATTACATTAGTACATAGTGTGCACTTGCTATTCGCAGTGGATGCATGCGTTTGCAATGGCAGCGTATAGATTTGAAACACGCTATATAAAGTTAACAATCATACATTAGTTTCATTGCAAACATAAAAGTTTATTTTAAAACAAATTTAACCTTTGAAATGTACTACTATTTTACGTGATACACGAGCTCATGGCAAAAGCACATCATAAAAAAAACATCTGACTGCTTTGTTTGCATTCTGGTGCTTCCGTCTTATCTCAGTTTAAATCTTGCGTAAATAACATCTGCTTTTGAATGAATTAACTATGCCTAGCATTTAATTTTTTCGCTGTTTACTTACAGATGGTTGAAATTGATTTCTTATCAGATTTATGTGCATACATACGGTAAACACAGATGTGGGCCGTGTTTAACTACATTTTGGGCCCTAAAATTTGGAAAATTACAACATGCACATAGAACCGTAATTTTTTGTATATAGGCATTACTCATGTATATCTTACACCCCTTTATTTTAAAAAGTGCTATACAATAATAACCCTGTATGTATACATAATAGGACTTAAGGAGAAATAAGTAAACAAAATATAGAAGCTATGACGCTAAAAATTCATCCAGGCTATAAAAATACTTATCTAAGAGGAAGTTCAAAATACCATGTTCATAAGGTTTACATTTACCATAGTTTTGATTTCTATAGGCAACTTATTAAAACACCATACTGCATTAGAATACGGCCTTGTCTCTCAAATAGCGTTTAGATACAACAGAAATAGTGTAGGTCCCAGTATAGAATCCTGCGGCACACCACTTGTGACGGTCCCACGTATCTGAATAGAAGCTCTGTATTATGTTATTTCTTTCTCTTAGCAGACACACTAATGACTTTCAGTGCGATAGGAACGACTTAAAAGTATCGTAAGCTATGTTTTCCAGTTGAATGGTGTGATCAAGAGTATCAAATGCTTTGCTGATGTCAAAGAACACGATCTAGGTCATTATGGACCGCTTTACATTTAGATTTTCCTCGCAAAAAAAAAACCGAATTGACTGGAAATATTTTATTTATGTAACCGTGAGTGCAAATTTATTTTTTTGTTTTGCTGAATAGTTTTATTCAAGACTATATAAATTATTATATCATCAAAGTTTCTTCTTTCAATATTAAGCAAAAAAAAAAAAAAATTGTATACTTTATTATCTTGGAGATATCTTGATTGCTGTACTACTAAAGCACGTATCTTCGGATTTCTTTTCGTCTGACTTCTCTTCTCTCGAGTATACCGTGAAAAAAGGTTACAATGTCCTAATCAAGGGTTTTCTACTGCCGATGAAGTGGTAAATAATAAGGTCCCTTCTTCCTCCGGTAGGATGCAATCAGCGCGCACAATACCCGCGCAATTTACACCCCTTTCAAGATCTGGATCACTTCTCTCCTTTTTATCGGGGATAGGATAGCGAGAAAGCACAGCAAAAAAAAAAGGCAGTGTGGAAACGTCTTTTTAAAGGGAATCCAGGTGCTTTTGATAATTTAGAAATTAAAATTATAATATTTATACCATTTAGGTGTTAATATGCATAATTATTGTATTTTGTCAAAAGGATTTGGAAGTTAAAAATAAAATTAATATAAAGAGTATAAATTTATTCAAACATTAAGTGTAATTAGACAAACTAGAATAGTATATTTCAAACCAAGGGAGGAAAGTGCTTTATTGCAGGCCGCGGGCAAATATTATATAATTGGCCAAGACCTGCAATAGCACTTTCCTCACGTGGTTTGAAGAATATTTTTTTCCAGCCAGTCCGAGTTTAACTAAATACTGTATAAAAATAATAAAGACATACCTGTGAGTAACATCGTAGATAGTAGGCTTAATCTGTCAAATATTTTTTTGAGAATCAAGTTAGCGTCGTTTTAAAAGTGATCAATAATAGTTTAATTGAAATTTAATACCTAATAATTTAGCAATTATCTCATAAATGGGCTCAGACTGGGTCAAATGTACTAGTGTCAATGTATCAATAATGTCACATATTATAAGATGTACATGTTTCATCATGTCAATATCACTAGGGAGGAAAAGTACTTTCCTCCTTCAAATGAGGGAGGGGCCAATCGTATCTTGGTCCGCTGCTCATTGGTTGATCGAGTCACGCGTCATCAGTATATGTCAGTGCTGGGCACTGTGGGGTAAGGATCTATCACACTATCACAGTAGATAAGCGTGTGAGTCAGACGGCCGTCGAAGATCGTAGTAGAAACATAAGTAGAGAGCCTCGCATACGGACTTCGGTTTAGACACTAATTTAAGAATATTCAATATTTATTAAT
This sequence comes from Protaetia brevitarsis, assembly GCA_004143645.1. NCBI lineage: Eukaryota > Metazoa > Arthropoda > Insecta > Coleoptera > Scarabaeidae > Protaetia > Protaetia brevitarsis. Next base: position 11,214 of record RXPK01003196.1, read on the forward strand.
TATAGTAATAAATTCCAGGATGACATCACAAAATAATAACTACAGTATTTCAAATCAAAATTAACTACCATTTATATCTTTCTTAGGGTAAACATTATAAAAATGAAATATAAATGAGGGGGGGGGGGGGAACATGTACGACCGGGTGCTTCATGCCTCGTCTTTTTTGAGAAATCGCCTGATTATCTTTGTGGTAAGATTTATAATAGATTACCTAACAATGTAATAAATGAACCTAACTACAACAAATTTAAAAAAATGACTAAAGAGTTGCTATGTAGCAATATATTTTATACCTTAAATGAGTTTTTGTTAGATTAGATTGAGTTAGCTAGCGACAGTACCTGTTTCATGTTTTTTTCTTTAATATTATCTAATATACATATTGCTGTGGTTTGGCACCCCGGGGTTCGTAAATTCAGTGATATTTTATTTATTGAGATTTGTCTTTGTCAATGTTCCGGGAAAATTCTCTCAGAAATTAATGTTTATTTTATATAAGATTTTGTTAATTGAATTGATCTTATTTATTCTTTTAATTGTTCAGTTGTTTAAATTAATTTCATTCAGTTGTACATATTGCGTTCACCAGTATTGTTTATGTTGTTCAATGTATATTCTAGAAGTTTTTTCTTTGCGATTTGTGCGTTGCGATCGCACGCAGCTGTTTTATTTGATATTTATACGATTGCTTTCCCTGAGAGGCGCTCAGTTACCAGATAGACGAGCGTGTAAGTACATATATTTTTAGATTCATTGCTGCCATTTTGGTTTTACTTTTTATTTAAAGATTTGATCGTTTATTGCGATTTATATCGTCCATCTAGGAACTCATTAAATAATAATTGTTGTTGTATTATTGTGTACACAATTTAGGTATAAGATCAGTTATTATATTTATTCTGGAAGATATTTTAAGTTTAAAAAAGCTAATTTTTTTTGGTTTTTGAGTTTTGCTGATTTCTATTTTATAGTTGATCATCCCGGTTTGGGTGATTGGAAGCATTGTGCTTGTATTTAAATTTCAATTTTTGTAAATTTACTTGATCTGTCCACGTTTAAATTAATTTAGGTTGTTTTAAATTTTGAAAGCACGTGGATTTTTGTGAAAAAAGAATTATCTTCTTGAACAAATTTGTCTTTTGTTTGTTAAAGGATTTTGCATTGTCCTTTTTAAATGTAGATTCTTGCAGTTTTTGATTTCGTCCAGGACCTTAAGTCCAAGGTTTAATTTTTCTGCAATTTGTAACAAATGTTTTCTTTCTCCTTTTTTTTTATATAATAAATTTTATAATTGTTATTAACGTCATTCAAAATTTCTATTCTTTTATTTTTGATTCAACCAATTTTTATCCGCTGAGCTAGTTAATTTAATTTTCATTGTTTTTAATTCATTTTGAATTTTCTTTTGTATCTTCAGTACACAGCAATATGTATTACTTGTTACATCCCCGTGGGCTTACGTAATAAATAAAATTATTATTATTATATTATTATTAAATATAATAAGGGAATTATTCCTGAAAAATACCTCATAATAGTGTTTTAAGTAAAGAAAAATAAGCTTAGGGTAAAGAAAATAAAAATGTTTTTCCCATTGTTTGTAAGAAATACGTCCGCTTATGCTTAGAATATCCATTATGTTATATTCGACGATCTTCGCTTAAATAACTCATGTCCTCTGTGTTGTGTTATGTTTTCGTCGATATAAACTTAAAAAAAAAACACTTAAATAGTTTTGCGTTAGTTAGGTTGGCGAATGTAAACAAGTGGCCCATGTACGATCATCGACATTAAAAAAAAAATCAGGTTGAACAAGTTATGTATTCCTTTTAGGTGTAACACTTTCTAATGTCACTGATTGTGAGTATATTTAAAATCAAATTCATAAAAAAATCCATTTAATCATATTTGTTTTTTTATGCTGTAACTAGAAATATTCTTTTTACGATCAACACCACCACAATAATGCCAAAACCATATCTTGTAAATACTTTCATAATATATGGCTTCGGAAAAAAGGGAGTCAGGATTTTATTAAAGCAACTTTACGTTCGATAAACTTTTTATACCCAACCTTACTTATATTTATATAGTACATAGTCCTTCCTCAGTATACCTTTTATATGCCAACTATAACCATTATATTACCCCATTATTAACCTATTAAAAAGCTACATATGTCTCGTAGATTTAATAAACAAGAAGCTAGACTAAAAGAAATATATACATAGCAAAAAAAAAAAAACTAAAGCAAATACATAATGTATGCTTACTTACTTGCATCGATGGATCATAAACACACTTATGTATATACATGCATACATAAACGCGCATGGATCGAAACGAGCATCAATAAATTACAGATTAGCATAAATTTAAGCGCCATTAACGATGCATGCACTCGATCATGTTACAAGGCGGTACAATAAAACTCGAATGTCGTCTAGTAGTAGTAGTAGTATGGGGCTTTGATCTCATGCAGAACGTGAATTTGTTATGCAAATCCTAGCGGTGACTTTAAACTTTTATTTTACGTTTTATTTTTTTCTCCTTTCTGAGGTAAAAATCAACTTCTCTCTGCCTAAGTATTCTCAAAGGTTCTTTTGATATTTATTACTTAAATGAAATGAATTCTGTTTTATTGCAATTAAGTACTAATTTATTAAGATCCATTCAAAAGAGGATACGTGCAAAGATAGTATTTATCCGTTCAAAAAAGATCGTAAAAGATATTAGCAGCCAGCAGTACAGTGATATCATCAGAGAATCAGTGCATCTCCCAGGTCCAGAGCTGCTGAAAAATCATTAATGTAAATTAGAAAAGCATAGGTCCCAAAACTGTTCACTGGTGTTCCCCAGGGATCAGTTTTGGGATCTGCACTTGATTTACAGATCATATATATGTATACTGGTGCGGAATGCGTACACCTTTCAACAGGGACATAGGTTTATGCATGAATAAACTCCCCACGATCACTAATAAGCCCCGCCTTTCATTGCTATATATGCAGTCGTTCCATACACTGCGTCACTATCTAATGATGTGGCCAGACCATCTTGGTATATGTAGATATATTGTTACGCTACGCAGTAGCATACAGCCCGGATTAAAAAAATAAATTTTAAAAGAAATACATTAATGAATTTAAAAAAAATCAGTTTTATAATACCAGTTCATCTATCTTTAATAATTTTGATTTAGAATGTTTTCTCTCATCAGCCAGATGGCATGCAGGGCGAGAAATTTCCGATCGAGGGGCGGTGACATAAAAAAATATTGAATAGCTCGTTACTTTCTTATATATTTTGTGAGAGTAGAGATATGAGGCAAGGACGTTGTCAGTTGTCTCTCCTTCAAATTCACTGTCACTGACCAGTTTAAATGATATCCTAGGCATGATAATGTCGTTCCTTAGTAGATTCAATCTCTTATGTAAAATTAAAACATTTAATAGTGGATAAAAGTGATTTTATGTAATTAAAAAAAAAGTTCAAAATGTGACTTGTTTAATATCAGACATAAATCTATGGATAATTATCTCAGGTAAGTCCGTGAGTCCGTTTAATTAATAACACTAAAGTTTCATTAAGTAATTCCACCTTTTGCAATTCAAATTCATAGTTTCGAACGTGAATACGTTTAAATTGAATTTCAAAATTCCCGCGATTTCAGACCGTTCAAACGGAGTTAAGCTAGGCTTAAATAGACGTGTGAAACAGAGTAGCCAACCTTGATGGTAAATCACTGGATATTGGTTTGTAACGTAAATACATATTAAATACATATAAAGCTACCAACTTATACTAATTTCCCCAAGTAACTGGAGACCGCTTAGCTATGTTACAAACGATTTTCTAACCTCAAATTTTGCAGAACGGATTAAAATAAAATTTCTTATAAGTATAATTAAATTTAGATTAGAATTGAAATAATACGTTTATTTTTTAGGTAGATTTGACGAGAAATACCTTCTGTGAGCATTGGAGTAGTTTGGAATGTTCGAATCGGATTCGGATCAGGGCCCTGGTACATCATAAGTAAATCAGATCACGGAGTCTGGGTCAATCAGGACGGGAACATCACAGGAAACTATAGCCGTTAAAATTTTCAAGAACAAAATGAAATAGGTCTACCTCGAACAGAGTTCGGTTAGTGAATGGTTCGAATTGAAAATGTTTTAACTGACTTGAAAGCGATTGTCTTCGTCAAGGAGTCCAACTGTCTGTGAAAATCCGTTAATATAACCGAAATGAGGGGAACCTCCATTGTTTTATAGATGAGAATGCTCATGTGACCGAATGAACTGTCAAATGTTTAAACGAAATGAAAATAAATAAAAATTGTAAAATCTAGAATCACTTTACAATTATGATATAATAAAGGTATGTGTCTCTGAATTATGAGAAAAATACATTTGAAATGTTTAAACACTTATTACCATGTAAAATTAACAATCTTAAAATTCATTATTGCACCTAAAAGTAGGCAACCATTTATACACATAGAATTGTTACAGAACTCAATTTCCAGCAATTTCCCCATGTCTTTCTGTTGACATATCAAAGCAATTGGACTGCCAATGCATATACAAACGTTATTAGACTAAATTTAACTGACATAAATACACAGTAAAAATAATAAGAATGTTCATTTGAATTGAACTTGGATCCATGGAATTTTGATCTGTCAAAATCTATTGTAATAGTACACTATTCAAATTCTAATATTCATATCCGATGTGTAGGTGTATCACTGCTGATCATCTTGCTTCCTGAAGGGAAAATTCTAAAGGAAAATGCCTCGAAGGACTTGCCAAATGCAGAGATTACCTACATCACCTGGACATCGTCTAGCTGTCTACTGCTACATATTATATCCTTTTTCTATTATATCTAATAAGTTTTAAAATATAACTAAGTAAAATAGAAACATTCCCTTTTTTAAATAATAGTAGAATATCAAGTAATCTCTCCATGACAATATATATACTGGTTCGGAATGCGTACACCTTTCAACAGGAACATAGATTTATGCATGAATAAACTCCCCACGGTCACTAATAAGCCCCGCCCTTCATTGCTATATATGCAATCGTTCCATACACTGCGTCACTATCTAAAGATGTGGCCAGACCATCTCGGTATATGTAGATATATACATACAGCGTGATGATAAAGCTCGGAAAAAAAGTTCATAATTGAAGATACGAGTGGATGAAGGTGCTATGTCGCATTTTAAAAACTGTCTTTTTTTGCATGAATCAAGGTATTTTGTACCCATCTTTCACATAACACCATCGAAAATTCTAGAAATTCAAGAACACTCGAGTCTTGTGGATGTATGAAGGGGTTATGTTACATTGCTTTTGAGAAAAAAATACATAAAAACACTTAATTTCTGAAAAAGTTTGAATTTGTAACATAACACCTTCATCCACTCGTGTCTTCAATTGTTGTTATTTAATGTTTTCGTGAAAAACGCTTGCACACGTCGATTTTAGTTTATTAAAAGCCAGATTATGATGTAAAATTTTTAATCATGACATCAAATATTTTTGCGTTATGACCTCATCATCCTTTTATCCTGTATATGATTCAAACGTTTAATTTTATGCTAATTTCCACTTATTGAAGAGCTTTTGGAAAAATTACGCCCGTGGAAAACGAAAAATTGCAGAGGCGACCACCAACACAACCGCTTCTTCTTGTTGCCAAAGAAAGAACGAGCCGATTCGAAAATTCTAACTCACTCTAACAAATTCTAACTCCATTCGATTGTTCATCGAAGATGAGTCCACTAATTGTTATTTAAACAAGGATAAAAGGGTACACCAAAGGACGATTATACCCCTTACAACGAGTGGAATAATCAATACATATAAATTGGGAATGAATATTTAAAAAATCAAATAATTCCATGAACACTAATTTGCATTTGCAAAATACAGGTAATAACAATTCAGAAAATGGAAAATGCAGCCTATTTGGATATTACCTCGGAGTCCGCAGTGGCTAGGGATAAGTACTGCGTTTCAATCCCATATATAGGTCCTTTCTCTTACAAGATTGCTAACATCCTGAAACCATATGTACATGTAGCATTTAGAACATTACATCCTTTAAGAAATTTAATTTAATTTAAAACAAAGATAATATAGATCCACTAAAAAAAAGGTGTTTACCTCTTGACATGTAATGATCTTTAGAAATTTTGACATTAGAATAAAAGAACATTTTCGTAGTGTAAAACCCAATTCCCCTGTTGATTCTTGATGTTGATTCAATAAACATTTGAAAGAAAGTAAACACAGTTTTAATATTGATCACAATTTTTCAATATTACATACTGCCAGAAGAGGTACCTGCCTTAACAACCTCGAGGCATTGGAGATACTGAGGCAGCAGCTCACTGGTAGGAATCTTTCTTTAAATTCGCAATTGGTTTTTCGAGTCCACACCTTTTTTTCAGGTTCTATTCGAGAGATGACACCCTGACATATATGGTTTTGAATTATTCTTTCAGTAGTTTATTATTTGAAGTTTAGGTTTTCAATAATAGATGGCACTATTGTATTGCAATTTCTAGAATAATTTCTCTAAATTAATACAAGTTCATTCCAGAATCATTTTATATTCTGAGTGCGGAGTGTTAATATCTTATAAAAATAATTTTAAAGTGTCGTTTGTTTTAATTTAGTGTTTTATTGTCCATTTAATGTCTGTTATTTACATATTTTACTTATTCCTACTTTTTACATTGCACTTTCCAATTTTACTTATGTTTTTTAAATCTTGACTAATTTTACACTGATTTTGAATTGTAAGTATTTTTTAAATAATTTTTAATTCTTAACTTTTTACTTTACTTATCTCTCATTTATATACAAAATATGTAAACTCTGTACAATACTAATTGTTATTAATTTACACTCATTAATTGATGCTTCTGTAGCTGGCCTGAGGATGCTCGGCTAGAGCGAAACCGGTCGTGTGATATATTAAAGAATTTTGTGAGGCTCAAGACCTTGTTTTCTTGCTTTTTCCCTATATATATTACTCACACAGAGTCAAATTATAGATGTAATAACAATTAAATATTATAAATAGCATTTTGCTTTATTATAACAGTCATAAATAACAATTTACATATCGTAAGTAGATTATGCAACCATGCATGCGTAGAATAGAAGAAATCTAATAACATTTTCTTAGCTTTAAAATTGTTTTAAATGAGCATTTATTAATAACTAAATTAACATAGCAATATATATACTATATCTACTACCTATACTTAATTCCTTTTATGAATTGAAGCATTTAACAAAATTGTTCATTTTGCTATCGATTTAGATGCCCCTCAGGCAACGTGACGCATTCTCAATCCCCCAGGGTGACATTAGCGCCCCAAAATATCCCCAACAGCACGATTTTTGATTCTCCCGCCGAGTAACCGATAAGAGACCTTTTGTCATATCCCTTGATGACTGTAATCGCGTTCCGATACATAATTTTATAATACAACACCCCAAACTCTCGAAACCCGCGGGACGTTTTGATGAATGTGACAAGGTTTAAAAGGGTTTCTTAATTTCGGGAAAACTCTTGTTGATTTAAAGGGATTTCGCGTGACTGAATAATGGCACGCCGATGGGGGCTACCTTGGCTTATCTCACAGCCTTTGGCCTAGATTGCTTATAGTGAGAGTGAAAACATATTTTCACCGAATGATTTTCGAAGTAAAAATAAATTTTATAAAAATCTCTTCCGCCCAAGGATGTACTTCAATCAAACGTCAAAAATCGGCAGTATTTTCTTTTAATATAGGAGAATATTTATACATGTTAGTTTGATTTGACAAGTGTATATAAATAAATATATCTTTCCTCACAGGAAACAGATCCGTATCACTTCTTATTTATTAATCTAACAAAACTTCCAAATGTTATATATAGATGGCAGTATTTATAATTCCCAAAGCAAACTTTACTTGGCAGTGTAAATAAGGAGTGTGGATATTTGCCCAATTAAAACGGTAGTATTTTATTCTAAGTGTAAAAAAATTAATTAACGTACTTCCACGGGCAAATATTTACTTACTGGTAACATAAATAAAAAATAGGTTCCTTCTGGAACGGTCTTAATAATGGCCAATTTAAGATCTCAACGTGATTTTTAAAAATACCCAAATACTTTTAACGTCATCAAAGTGGTTCTAGTTTATAGGAAGTGAAGTCTGGTTTTCCGGTCTTGTTTATTTAAAAATAGGATTTCGCAGAATATGTAAATGTTAAAAGTGTTTTGTTAATTTCGTAACTTACCCTTGAGAGTTAAGATTTAGAAGTATTTTTTTAAAAAAACAAAAGTTATAATACCAAATTCTTTAAAAATATTAATTGCACTGAGAAAGAGAAAGATGCATATAGGTAGGTATTACTAAAGAAAATTGTTTATAACCCAAAATGAAGCTTATTGTATATGCCTGTAAATACAAGGTTGAAGTCGCATTTTTTTTTGCTTTTTTATTTTTTAATATATTTACAAAAAAATGCAAACACAAAATGTCTTTTCAGACAAATAAGAATCTTAGTAAAAATGTAAACATTTCTCCACAGCTCGCATAGAGTAGAGCAAAACACTAGGTTTGTTCCAAGAAAGCCTGAAGCCCATCACTGATCGTGTGGGAACATGCGCAGTGAAAAATATGCGTTCCAAGAAAGCCAAAAGCCAAACTTAAAATCCTCGACTAGTAATCATGTATTCCACCATGGTTTGGATTTGCGGATTTTTCTCAAATGGATATGTACTGTTACCAACGCATGCGCATATTAACTTTCTAGCCATATAACCTATGCCGAACTTTCACTCAGCGTCACCTATCGGTTATTGTATATATTAATGTGCGTTCCAACTAGTTCTAACACACTACAAGTTTGGTATTTGCTTCAAACGAGGCATGCGCATTAAAGGAGTATACACCCTTATCGGCAACTAATCACCAACTTTTTCTTGGAACAAACCTACTATAATTTACACAGTCCTAATCTAGTGATAGAACGACCTTTTCCAAACTGCTTTTCGCTAATCAGAGAGTTTGATTGTAAATAAGTGTTTTTCTAACACTATTAGAATCCAGGCAGCAGAGTGACGTAAAATGACGTTTAATAGACGCCAATATTACGTCTATTACGTCATACAGACGTCTATTAAACGTTATTTCACGTCATTTGTTACGGGGTACTGGTTAATAGCAACCCCTGTCGCAGGTTCGGGAAAGGTTGGATCGAAATGACTATACCGATAATTATATAAATATTACCATGTATTTAAAGTTGGTTAATTGTTATTACGTCATCAGCTGATTAAGGCAAACTAGAAGAGTTATAGTTACGTTATCAGCTGATCAAGGCAAACTACAGGAGCTATCGTTACGCTATTAGCTGATCAAGACAAAATACAAAAGTTATACAATAATGGAAAGAGTGCACCTTCATTGCGGATAGCCGGTAGGTGAGGTGAAGCGGGTGGTTTCGCTGTTGGTGCATAAATTCCGCTAGTAGAGTTGCGATGAGGAATTCCTGATCGATCTCGCCATAAATAAGTAGGTCCTTAAAGGGATATGACCAGATATTACTAAAGGGAAGCTTTAGACAAATGAAAAATTACGCTTACCAACGACCTAAGATGAGAGACATGACGCAATTTCAAACAAACGTGTTTAAATAAAAACTCTTTCAGATAAAGAAACTCGCTGTTGCAGAACACACACATCTCCAGCAGTCCAGGAACAACATAAACAAACGATTTCTAACCAAGTGACTCGCATGAAAGAAGCCACTAATGCGGAATTAACAAGGAATTCATGGAGATCACATGAACACGTATTCTCTGCTCGGATAGTCGGCGTCGTCTGCCTCATGCGGAAGGAAGTCGAAAATACGTAATCACTAATGAGTAAAATGGACGTTAAAAATGCAAAACTAAACGCAATTAATGTGAAAATTAAATATTGATGAACAAAAATATGCGGAATGTTCTAGTAAAACGAAATACTATAAAAGTTACTTTTGGATGAAAGGAAAAAATGCTAGCAATCAAAATTACTGAAAAACGAAGTTCGTGTGAATGACGTTCACAATACTAGATGGCGACACATGGTTTAAAATTCAATTTAATTAAAAAAGAAGACCATAAAGTAAGAAAACTGATCCGCGCACTTGGCGAGCAAAATGTTCTGTCATCTGGGAAGGTAAATATTCACCAGATAGTTTTGACAATTTAAAATTGCACAAAGAAAGCACACTTTACTGCGTTTTATCCATTTTACTAAATACAATAGATCAGAACAAGTTGCAAGTAAACTAATTGCACTAGAAATTTTTACTTAAACATCTAAAATATTTTTTTTACTGATGTTTTTAATATTTGATGCTTAGTTTTGTTTTTCCGTTTTCTAATATTTATAGTTAATTCATTAAAACACGTAATTGTGGTAATTTAATCCACTTATAGCCGTAAAAAAAATATTAGCTTCGACTTACTTTGAAACAAACTGAGGATATACAGGGTGATTCTCAATATAGCGACAAACTGTAAGCGCTGAATCCTGGGGTTATTTCGATCATAAAAGTTCATAAGAACATATGTCCAAAATCGCTTAGTTCTAAAGTTGTTCAATGTTTAATAGTAAGTTAACATAATTAATGTTTTTATTATAAATTGACAAAATAATTAGTAAAACAAAATTAACTTATACTAACTGTTGATAATGACCGTCCCCAACTGCAATACAAGCTTCTATCCTCCGTCGTATTGACTGGCGAGTCCGTGCTAAAATACCAGGGGTATTTCTAATTGTTTGAAAAGCTGCGATAATACTATTTAATACTCAGTTCATCGACATTTTCAATGGGAGCCGTATAAACTAATGATTTAAGGTGACCCCAGAGAAAAAAGTCCAAAGAATTTAAGTCTGGAGACCGAGGAGGCCACGGTTGTGGACCTCGCCGTCCTATCCACCAATCTGGATGTGTATTGTTCAAAAACTCGCGAGTAACTAAACTAAAATGCGCTGGAGCACCGTCATGCATAAAATACATTTGTAATCTTAATTGCAACGGAACTTCTTCCAGCAGTAGTGATAGTTCCTCTTCAAGAAAATTGCGGTATACCTTGCCATTTAACCGCATCGGTAAAAAATGTAGACCTATCAAGTGATCTCCAACAATTCCGGCCCACACATTGACAGAGAATTGATGTTGATGACGGGCATTCACTAGTTCGTGCGGATTTTTCTTCGACCCATATGTGATTATTATGAAAATTAATAATCGCGTTTCTAGAGAAAGTAGCCTCGTCGGTGAAGAATATTTGAGCCAAATAGTCAGGATTTTGTGCGATTTTGTGTTACATCCATTGACAAAAAGCCACTCTTTGTGGAAAATCTGCCGGTAAAAGTGCCTGCACCCGTTGAATGTGATATGGATACAAAACAGATTTTTCAATATTCTCCAAACTGTGGCCTGACTAATGTTTAAAACAAACGCAATTTTTCTGGTGCTTGTAGTAGGATGTTCCTCAATTTCATTTAGTACCATTTCTTTAACTTGTGGAGTTCTCACTGTAGATGGGTGCCCGTTATCAGTCGTCCGTTTTTTAAAATTTTCCGTTTCACTAAGACGTTGGTGAAGACGCGCAAATATTGAATGATGCAGGATGATTCGGTTCGGGTATCGTTCTTCATAAAGACGTCTAGCAGCACGCGAATTTCCATTGGCAAGACCGTAAACGAAATGCATATCACACATCTCAGCATTCGTGTAATTCATTTTAGAAAACAGAAATTGGCAATAAACTGAATGAATACTCTTACTCTGACAACTATTGACAAATATTGAAATCACAAATAAACAGTTCCCTCTCAGCACAATAGTTTTTGAAGAACCAACTGTGATATTATATCGTGTTATAGTCATAATTCATAATTTATTATTAAACATTCAATAACTTTAAAACCAAATCGTTTTGGACATATACTTATACGAATTTTTATGATCAAAATAACCTCAGGAATCAGCTCTTACAGTTTGTCGCATATATTGAGAATCACCCTGTATACATATACATAGGGTAAACAGAAAATATGTCACATCAGAAACATTATCGCATTAGGTAATAGTTCTGTTTAGCATCAGTGCCTTTATTATAGTTAGATGCCCCTATATTTTTTTCGGTTAATTCAATAGATATTCTTCTCTTCTGGATGCGCTCATGCCGCAGCAACAAACAGACACTCCAATACAGTTACCACAATTATTACACGGGGGACACAATAATTTCTCCTAACGGAATCTGGGTCAAAGGTCGCTAAGGTCAATTGGAACGATCCAGCGACCAAGCGAGCAACTAAGAAAATAACCAACAAATATATAGGTTCGATATACTTAGGCTAGTCTCATTTCCAATGCATTTCGTATTAAGTACTGTACAAGTCGGTGCAGTTAGTGAGAATGAAAAGTCGACACACAGAATCTTGTGTGTAAAACTGACGTCAACATAAACACCTAATCTATAACATTTTATTTGTTTAATAAATTTTACGCGAAACCATTCTATATCAGGTAATCGTTATTTCCACTTCCAAATAATATAAATTCCCCGCAAACGTTCGAGGAGTGAATTACCACTATTTAACCCAAATATTTTACCGCGGGAATAACATAAAACAAGTTCCTTTTCAAACACGCATCACAAAGGATCCGTGTTGGTTGAAACAATTGATTTAATCGTTAAGAATAACGATCTACGCAACATACCGTAACTAAACGTTTATATCTCTAACAACTTTTTATTCGTTAACTCTTGTGTATATACACATCTTCTCTATTCTTAGAAGAAGTGCGAGTTTTATGGACTGTCGGGAGATTGCTAATTTCTAATTGGCTCCGTCAAAATCGCACCGTAGATCACTTCAAAGGAACCGTTGGAATTCGTTTAGGTACGAACTTTTTCTAGCGAATGGGGAATTGAGGTATGCGCTTTTGGGCAAAGTTTCAAGTACTGCTGTTGGTAATCTGGTGTACGAGAATTTGGACCCGTCGAAAAGCTAAAAAAATCGCTTTATGATCGCAAGTTAACTCTATACATGCCCCAGACGTATACTTAATCATTGAATCCACGTGGATGACAATGCAATGCCACCAGTCAGACGATTGAGATAAATGCTCTGGCGATGATGCTAACGAAAAATATAGGTATAAGGGATTCTTCCCGTGGCCGTCAATCTTGATTTATACGATTAAGCTCGTGTTTCTTTCGAGCAGGCGATCGATGACATCAAAAGTTCACTTTATAATAATAATGAAACGCTGTGAACAGCCGGTAGAGTGAGAAGTTGCGTAGATGCTGGGAGTTTCAAAATGTAATAATTTAACATATGATGTATGTACCGCCAATTTTCCAAGAATAAAAATGCGTAAATAAAGTAAAACGCTGCGTAAGACAGAACATTTTAAGTGGAATTTTATTTTATTACCCCAAAGAAGCTCTGAACAACGTCAAATATTTTATTTGATGTCAAATAACTCTGTCATATAAATATTTTATATGACAGATTTTTTTGATATAGTTCATTTACTATAACAGACGAGGTACTACGTGAGTCAGTTTGCTATGACGTCACCACCGTTCTATCAACACCAATCTCTCTGATTTACTACTTCTAAATTTCGTTTCCAATATGTTGTACACCAAGTACGTCAAATTTTCAGACTAATTTAATTCAATCCGCTTTATACAATTGTATGCATCCTCCGATCTGCCATACTTCATCCATCGTTTCGTAACAAACTCCCTTTTCTTTGAGAACAAATAATATCTACCACAACAATGTGTTTCAACATAGAAATGTCTTTTTCTTTAAGAGCATTGTTCAAAATGTTTACGTCTGAAAAATGTATATGAAAGAACCACTTCTGTAAACAATATTTGTATATACTCACTGTTTTCATACATGTCATAAATTGTGTTTCCAATAGCACATTGACAATGAGTAGAATAATCAATTTTTACAACATTTATTTCGTATGCATTTTCGTTTTGGGTTAGTGGATGTAATTCCTTGTTTACTCATGGATGAAATTTTGTTTATATTTGCAACATGAATGTTTAGAACACTCGTTACTCTCTAAAAACGAAATACTGTAAAGAATATGACATTAAAAATATATGAATGTTATACTCCTCGCACGAAAGTTAACGGGAGTAATGGCCCGTTGTTCCCGCGTTCTGCGTCGAAATACACGATTAAGGAAACTATTAACTCCTTCGATTGTTTACACAATGGTTTCGGTATGGTTTAGTTGCAATAACTACTTATTTTAAATAAATATATATCAAGTATAAACGCAAATTCCCACACTTTACTGCAAATGCAGAATATAACCCTTTGACAGTTGACAGCTATAACTAAATTGGTGGGGAATACATTGGGAAGATGTGACAAGCATGCAATTTCAAAAGCAGTAGGCACCAACATAGTACCTTTAATTGAACATGAATAAGTTATATGTTAGTTGGTTATTTTAATAATATGGTATTGCACGGTCGGAATTTGCAAGTAATGACGTATCTCGTCTGTTATAATAAATGAAGTATAAAAGAATGCTGTTTAGGTACAATTAGAGTAAAATGGCGGTTACACACAAAAAACTTAGAGCCAGCACCATTGTGTCGATAATATATGAACATGGTAGGTGTGTACATTAACAAACATATGTAGGTATTTACTAGTTATTAGTTTTCAGTAGGTAATACCAGCAAATATTATACTGATTGAAATTATATCAGTAAACCAACGCCGATTAGATACCAGGCCAGGCATTGAGTGGGAAATATCCCGAAAACACCGGTCGCAACGACGGATACGCATAACATCTATACCTCTACGCATCAATATCCCGTGCGCACTCCTGGAGTACACCGATACGCTACCTTCTCCCAAACATTGTAAAACTATAAAGCATGACAAGTAAATTTATTTAATTATATAATATAATATTTCTTTATTTATCAATTTTCCCCTATCCAAGTTTTTTGGTGTTACAGATACAAAATTAGTAGGTAATTATTACCCTTGAATAGTAGAAATGCTTAGATTAAGCAGGCAAAATTTATCAGTTCAATATACTTGTATTTTGGAAGCAACATACTATCAAATATATCTTTTATATACTTCTATCAAAATGTACATAATTATTAAGAAGATAAATATCTATTTACTCAAATCTACAATAATTATTTTTGTGGTGAAAATATTATATGTTCATAATGATTATAGTGTACTGATTACACTTGAACTAAAAAATTGTTGTCGTCTAACAAATTCACGGGTTTGGAAAACTGAACAAATGTTATTCTCAATATAAATACATCATCTTCTTGCTTATGTAGGAAGTTCTGTTATAATCAATCTGATGCATTTATATTAAAATTGAGTAATTATTTTTTTGTGTGTCACATCATCCAACAACTCTCTAAATTCATTGTCAACAAAGTGTAGATAATAACATGTTCTTGTAAGATCACTATAAAAAAATATGGCCCTAAAAGTTTGCTCCGAATGATACCTCCCCATATGATAACAGATCACTGCTACTGTTGAGCTACTGTGCTGATAGCATGCAGATTAACTGTGCCAAACTAATGCAAATTATGGCGGTTAACGTGATAATTCTTCTGGAAGGCTTCATCAGCAAATAATATATTGAAGAATCTTGCTTCTCCTAGCTATTTTTCTAGCTCCTATTAACAAAACGTCAACCTTTAATTGAAATCACATTGATCTAGTTCCTGGACCAACTGATAATGATAAGGATAAAATTTATTTTTGTTTAAAATGCGATTAAAATCTTGTTGTGCCTAATACGACTGCCCACATAGAAACATTTGAGGATTCAACAACACTGCCTATTATACTGAAAATTCGCTTTCTTCAGCGGTTGCAGTCCTTCAGTCTTTTACAAGAGAATACATTAGTTTTCCTTTCAGCGTTTGGATGTTTTTGACTGTACATACGTGAAACCAGAAAATCTTCCAGTACAGACACTACGCTAACTAATTCTTCTTCCGAAAACATTATTTTATACAAATAATTTAATTACTTACACCAAATATTATACCAGTATATATATGGTCAAAGAAATATTCCACTAGCGTACTATAGATGACACCACCAGCATTTTCTATTGTTGTGGATTTGTAGTGGTAATATATTTCCACAAGAGAATACTTGTGGTGCCATCTATAGTACGCCAGTGGAACATTTCTTTGACCATATGTACATAGAGATTCAAAATGATTGTCAATTCCGCTCCTATAGATAGTAACAGGGTGTAGGTATATGCCGCGTGTTTGTAATGAAGGTTTGAACTAAGTCAGTGTTGGAACATAAGAAAGTAAACGGATCTGTCATAAATAAGGAAAACGTAACCTATATTTGAAGTCGCATTATATAAACGACTATGGATTGGTGTTTCTGCTTGTAAAAATGAAATGTAATTAATTTAACTTTACCAATTATGATTTTACAATTCAGTACTAACTGGTGTTTAAATAATTTATTTATCACTTTAAGTTATAAATACAATTAGTATTAATTATTAAGTGACAAAACTGCATCTCTCAGTTCTTCTACGGTATGCATGCGGTTTCTATAGATCTATTTTTTAGATAGCCGAACATGAAGTAATCTAATGGGGTTAGATCAGGCGATCTTGGTGGCCATCTTTGTGCTCTAACGAACCTGTCAGCAAAAAAACTGTTGAAGATATTGGCAGGTTTGTCGAGCAGTATGTGCTGGAGGCATTATCGTGCTGAAAATAACCTGCTTCAAGCTCATTTTCTTGTAACTCTGCAATAAACAATTCAAACATCTGTTGGTAACGTTGAGCTGTTACAGTTTCCCTCGAAGAAAATTGGCCCTATTATGCGTTGCCTGGACATAGCTAACCAAACTCCAACTTTACGGGATGCAATTGCGTTTCTCGAAATTCGTGTGGATTTTCTGCAGACTAGATACGATAGTTTTGCAAATTGATATAAGTCTGTTAGATAAAACCAGGCTTCATCCGAGAAAAATGATTTGTTTAGCAGTCATTGTCCCTTAATTGTTATTAAACCAATGACAATATTCCAATCGCCTATCGTGATCTAATGGTAAAATATTCCTGTACCGTAGAAACTTATAGGGATGAAAATGTAACTTTCTTTTGACAGCTCATTGCGCTGAAGTGTATGATAAGCCTATAAAATTATAAGATGTAATAAAATTGTTGAGCTATTACCACAGATAAATTCCCTTATTTTCTTACAGTATTCAGAAATACTATTGTTGTTGATATTAGATGTAAATATAAACGATTTGAAAACAATTATAAGATAAATAATCGAAAGATACTACAACACGCACGCCAATGTCGCTGAATGTCAAGAAAATTCATTTACTGTATGAAATTTGTATGTAGCTAACTTCGCTCATTAAATTGGTAATAAGTATAGATAAATTTTTCCGGAAAACGGTTTTTTTCTTACGACAATCATTTTGAATCACATGGTATATTAGTATAATATTTGCTTACACTAAATACGATTAAACGTCAAAAAAAAGCGACTGTCATTGCAATATACTACACTGAGGTCAATAAATTGGGAATCGCAATATCTTCAACGAATTACAAACAAGCACGAACTAAAGACATATCCCTATGGTACACCTTAGAGAGTTCCCATTCCTCTCCCGTTATACCACATTCGAGAGGGCGAAGCAATTTTCTTCAAATTCGTCTCGAATCCGTCTCTGCGACCGTTCCCAGTTCGCCTCCGCAACGCACTCCGAGTGCCCCCTCATCTATAAATACTTCGCTAATGAGGTTCTGCGCGGCAGAATTTGCATATACACGGAGCCCTCCTCCTCTAATCGATGTCCGACGGTGGCGCTCTCCGGCCAAAACTAATTTAAATTAAACGCAGCTCGGGCGCTGACCATACCGAGACTTCGCGCCGAGTTGTCGTAAATTAGTTTCTAGGCGAACTAGCTGATGGCTATTGTGTCCCGCGCGTCTCGGATTCTCGATTATCGCGAGAGGAGGAGGAGGAGGAGGGAGGATACGTGTCACTTTCCACGCATGGAAGATGAAGGGTTTGAAAGTTTGTCCTCTCTCTGTGTTGGGAGAAGATGCGAGTAATTTTTTTGTTTGCTCCGAGGGTTCCATCGTAATTTTTTAGGTGGAATTTGTAGAAGTCGAGAGATAAAACTATGCGCATTTTATTAGGTCCCATTTGTTTTGAATTATTATATCGGAATTATGGATGATTTCCTTTCTACCCCAAAGCTATCCCTATTTCTCCTTCCATCCCCTTCTCCCCTTTTTGGGGCCGTCTTTAGTGGGTCTACTTACAGTCATATCGTCGCCCAGATAGAGGGCCCATTAGAAGCTATATGTGCGAGATAATTTTCCCATTTATATCCGAATATTTCCGCATTATTTTCCTCAGTTCCGCCACCGTTTCCCACACCAAAAAAGAAAAATGTTTTCCCCCTTGCTAAAAGAAAGCGGATGATTCATTTCATGCGATGACGTATAAGTAATTTGCTTTCCTCTTAACTTAGTTACTAAACGAATTTCGACAAGCACAAAATTGCGGTTCTCCTTTCCTCTTTCACATTAACAGAAATATTTAAACCAAAGAATTTCTTTTTAAAAATGTATTCCTTGTTCCAGAGCAATTTTGTTTACACACACACAAAAAGGCGTATTTCTAATAAGAGTAACTTTTCTTTCCGGGTTTTCCTTTAAATTAAAATTAAAAGAAAGCATCATTAAACCAAAAACCTCTCTGGATTCAAAACCGACTCAAGATTTATTTAAATCAAAGATTTAGCGCGTTAATGTAAATATGTGTTAATTTTGTTTTTATTAATTAAGGAGCATAAATAAACTAAAGAAAATAATCCAAATTCGAAATTAATATGCAGTTTGTAATTGCATATATCGTTTAACAATTTCTTGTCCCTACTCCTTTCTTCCATTTTCAACAGATTCCCAAAAAAGATACTGTAAAGATTACCACCTTTAATCCTATTTTGCTCATCGCATGTGCAGATGGCAACACAAAATATTCATGACAGTTAAACATAACTAGGATACTGTCGCAACTTTACCCAAATGTTGCGCCCTTTTGCTCAAGGGTTGGGGGTTTGAGCTACTCCCTTCTCTAATCTTATATATAACACGGTACTTACCCTGGGGCTGCACTTTATGGTTGTTTATTGAAACACTTTATAAAAAAAATATACCACTAACTTTATTAGCACAACACGCTTCGGATATCACAACCTGAATTGCCAATACCTCGTCGCCAATCCCCTCACGAGATAGAAATGGAGCAGAGAAAATCCAGTTACTGGGAAAATCTCCAGGGAATCAGGCAAAGTAAAATTCTTCTGGGAACTTATAACCAGAAGAGGTTTATAGAATGCATCAACCTGAGCAAGAATAATGTTCGCATATTAACAGGAATACTTTCAGGCCATTGTAGACTGAAAGGGCACCTGAGTAAGCTTGGATTGGAAAAAGATCCTGAATGCAAATTTTGTGGGGAACAGAATGAAACACCCATCCACTTCCTCTCAAACTGCGTAGCACTGTGCAACTCAAGGGCGTTGCAGCACCTGGGAGCATGTGAAATCAAAGAGGGAGACTTACCTAGACTGGGGCCCTCCAACATCCTACACTTTCTGAAAGGAATAGGATTGGAAGGTCAGCTGTAAAGCAGCAAGAATAGGGGACACAACAGATCTTTTAGGTCGCAGTGTAACATCAGCCTTCTATCTACATACATACATCCCCTCACGAGCGCGGTACTCAAAAATCGCTGATGAGGTTTCACCAATCCGATTGTCATCTCTGAACATATCTTTTTCTTAAATCTAACTTATTTCTATGTAGTGGAACTTTTCCGTGGCAATACAGTCAAACTTCATATCTCTCATGGGGGTTATCAGCAGGACGAGGCTACCTCTAATTCAGAACAACCCTTAACTGGCGCAATAAAATCATTTAATAATAGGTAATAATGATTCCCCCTAAAAATGCAATTAGAGGGATTTCATAACGAATCTTTGGCAAAGTGCTGCTGACTAAGACTCAACTATTGTTGAATCCAAGAACCTTCCAAAGAGATCAAGAATGCTGACAATGATGCCAGGACAGTAGAGTCGGGTAGAACAAATCTGAAGAGATATAATCTAACTATGGGTGAATATTCTGCTTAGAAATCTACATGGTTCTCTTCAGCAATCAGTTTTCCTTTTTTTGGTCCTTGAGAAGAATCAGTACTAAACTGTTTTCAAGCTCCTGAGGGTTATTTTAAAGATTTTCGAAGGGCCTAAAAGATCTTGAAGATGAAATTTAGTGGAATCTCTAGCACATTGCGATGGCTGTAGCAATTTTGCTACCTCTATGAAAAAGAAGCATCGCTCCCATGCTAATTTCCTTCATAATAAATGGATTTGAATGTAACTGAACCGTAGGGGTGGATACTCTGAGGTTACATGGTAATCATTTTAGTTAAACAGAGAAGAAGGCAAATTGATGTAGGCACTCTTTTATTTTTTTTAAGATAAACCGTGTTGATAATTGACCAGAGCAAGGTTTGAAACCCAGCATTTCTGGAAATACTCGAGAAGGTTTAAAGATCTCGGTTATCACACAGCACTAACAAATCTAATCTTCCAGATTAAATCACTGAAGAATATTCTATCGCCAAATTATTTAAAAACAGCACAGTTTTGCGTACTTTCGTTCAGTTAAGAGTTTTGTTATAATCCATGTATGCAGCTGATGGTGAAAGCCGATTTTTTTGAATAATAATAAGAATTATTTTCACTATTTAATTAATCATCCCAGAATTTTTTTTTTAGAGTATGATAAGTCAAAAAAAAATGTTACGATTTGGCGAAATGTATATCTCTTACCTATTACTATGTACTTTATTGGAATAGTATTCTAACCTAAACCTTTGAACTTCAGAAATATTTATATCAACTAGACGAAAGATCTCCTTTATTTAATGTAACAGTGCCCTAAATAATGGGATTTGAGAATAAATTTACGTAAATAAGCCGCCAAAAGAAGATTCGAAATGCCAAAAAATTACCCATTTTTGACTTAGAACCTATTGAAGTTAAAGTGAGATAGGTAGTTAACTACGAGTTAGAGCATTGTTCCTAAAATATTTGAAGACTCAAAATTCAAGAATAGTGTTCCAATGCTTTCTTATCCACAATCAGTTATTTTTAAATTATTTTATAAGAAACAAATAGGTATGATAATATATAACATTAATTTTGAAAGATTTTTATCAAAGTGGAAATAGGTCATAAATGAAGGTTAGATAAGAGTAATAACACTCGTTCTTTCGTTCATTTAATATTTATTATTTGATTACTAGTTTCGGGTTTTTTAAAAAGCCATCATCAGATCAACGCCAAAAAAGGCAAAATTGTCGATTATCAAAATAAAAAACACCAAACATGAAAATTAAGCGGACACTGGCAATTATACAAATAAATTAAATATAAAATTTAAGTATAAGAAAAACTTTTTACACAGAATGACAATACTTTTTTTGATGTTGATCTGAAGACTAGCCGAAGCTAGTAATCATATAATAAATATTAAATGAACGAAAGAACGAGTTTTATTACTCTTATCTAACCTTCACATATAACGTTCATTGGATACTTAGAATATAATAGTTTATTAATCTTCCTTCCAATAAAAATATAAAATTAATCAAGGTATTCAAACTTTCCTCGTCAATTATTTAAGATTGCAATCTTATTGATAACCCAAAAATACGAATGTGTATATGAATGAAAACACAGCTCTCACATACTGAATGCGATCCTGTCCTCGGTACCAATTTTGAAGCCATTAATTCTGGTATGTTCCCATAACTGTCAGAAAGTATACAAAGTGTGGTGTCTATCCTTTTAACTGGGCGCCTTTGCACAACAACCGGCCATAATTCAGATCTATAATTTTAATTTCTCCTCAGTGAAAGATTTACACAAGCAACTTGTCTTAGTCGCGGCAATCTTTTAAATGTCGTGTAAACGTATGCACGAAACGTCGACGAAAAAAATATTCTTTTAACCATTGCATATTTTTTTTTTTTTATGAAAAATAACGCCCACTAATAAACCTCGTTTTAACCGATGTTCTTCAAAGACAATCGCGCATGTAAACAGCTACAAAAGAAGGACACGAAGCGCTCGAATAGATAACAATTACCACAAACTTCGAGAGGCAAACTCGTTTTGCGATGCAAATGATCCAAGTCGGATAAAATCTTTAATTAACCGCTGCGGCTGAAGGCACTTACTCGCGGAAAAAGTTGGAGTGTTCTCAGAGAAGAACTAAAAAAGTCCGAAGAGAAGAGTACCTCCTACCGGCTTTATTTAGGAGAGTTGTCGCTTCAAAATTATCTTATCTTGTGCAGCAGCTTTTCAAAGCGTTATTAAAAAACGGGTTAAACGTTTCATTCATACACGTAATTTAGGGAATGAAATTGTAAAATGGTAAATAGAATAGATTGTTGCTATCAGTTAGTAAAAATTATGTGGTAAATTTAAATTATTAAAAAATAGACAGCGAAGGGATAAGAAAATAATGGTCACTGGCCGTTTTCAATGGGTCTGCATGCACCACTTTGGTGATTTGACAGCACTAAATTATTACAGATGCACGACGCAAGATTAATCTACATTATAACATATAAACCAGATATAGTATATACCAAGGAGATAGAAGATTTAATGATTTACATTTGCGACGGTGGCGGGATATAATGCTTGAAGTACCGATATCAACTCTTAGAGGGCGCTAATAGCTATTGCCGCGTAATTTGAATAAATTTCTGACGTTTATTGGTTTCTTTTATAGTGTTTTTAAAATTTAAAGGTGTTTTAAACATTAAAACATGTGAGACCCTTGGAAAGGCCGCCTTTAAGAATAAAAATTGTTAAAGCAGGAGTAAATTTATTCATGCTTAGATATTACTAAGCAATATTTAGGCTTTTATCACAAACTAGGGGTATATCGCGCGTTATCTAAAACGAAATCTTCAAAATTTCTAATTGCTGATGGTAGGTGGTACTATATGGTCGTCGTATGCATGATTCCAACATGGATTATATGTATGGGAAGATCTTTTATCCAAATTGATAGAAGTTTACTTTAATATATTAACATATATACAGGGTATTCCACGTAACTGGTTCATTAAAAGTTTATGATGTTCTATTATTTACTTATATTTGGGATTTTGGCACCTGTATCTGTTCGATTGGAACTATAAATGTAAAATACCTTAACCAAAATATCACTTCCGGTTGACCGGAAATGGATGTCAACTTTCTTATTTTAAATAGAATGACTAATTTTTTATTCAGTTTTGGATTCTACAACTATAAATACGTCAGTTTTCATTAGCTATTCTTATAGCTACATGTTGCGGTTTTTGAGTTATTTAAGTTTTTCTTTTTTTTTTAGTCATAATCATTGCATCATTGAGAAATTAATATCTCGGTTAATACTGCAAGTAGAAACTCCAAATTTGCTATGTTATGAATGTAGATATTGCTCTAAGAAACGGTAAGCACACTTTACATTCTAACATACAGGGTGTTCAAAACTGAGGAACAAAGTGATATATTTTCAAATGCAGAAAACTCATTTTTTTTACATAGAACACCCTGTATTTTAATTCGGAATTAGGAAGTAAATATCATCCCCTATCACTTTATATGAGCATTCCCTATACCTATCTTTAATAGATTTTGAGATATGAGCGACTTTTTGTTAAACAGACTAAGTATTCTTTTTTTTAAATAGAACACCCTGTATTTTAATTCGGAATTAAGAAGTAAATATCATCCCCCTATCACTTTATATCAGCTTTCCTTATACCTATCTTTAATAGATTTTGAGATATGAACGACTTTTTGTTAAACAGACTAAGTAGCCCTATCTTTGCGTGTTTGTAGCTGGCTCTGAATGGGATTAATGTCAAGTTCATTGACTAACCAAAAGTGTTTATGTATATCATTGTAATTAAACTTTCGTACAACGCAATATTAATAGAAATGACTATTCGAACAGACATTCTTGTATGGTTATTCAAAAATAATACATGAATTTGACGTGAATCCATTTCAGAGCCAGCTACAAACATTTAAAGATAGGGCTACTTAGTCTGTTTAACAAAAAGTCGCTCATATCTCAAAATCTATTAAAGATAGGTATAGGGAATGCTCATATAAAGTGATAGGGGATGATATTTACTTCCTAATTCCGAATTAAAATACAGGGTGTTCTATTTAAAAAAAATGAGTTTTCTGCATTTGAAAATATATCACTTTGTTCCTCAGTTTTGAACACCCTGTATGTTAGAATGTAAAGTGTGCTTACCGTTTCTTAGAGTAATATCTACATTCATAACATAGCAAATTTGGAGTCTCTACTTGCAGTATTAACCGAGATATTAATTTCTCAATGATGCAATGATTATAACTAAAAAAAAAAGAAAAACTTAAATAACTCAAAAACGGCAACATGTAGCTATAGGAATAGCTAATGAAAACTGACGTATTTATAGTTGTAGAATCCAAAAATGAATAAAAAATTAGATCATTCTATTTAAAATAACAAAGTTGACATCCATTTCCGGTCAACCGGAAGTGATATTTTGGTTAAGGTATTTTGCATTTATAGTTCCAATCGAATAGATACTGGTGCCAAAATCACAAATATAAGTAAATAATAGAACATCATGAACTTTTAATGAACCAGTTACGTGGAATACCCTGTATATATATATATTCTACACATTGTGCGTCGCAATTTGTCATATATAAGTTAGAGAGGGGTGATATAAACATTACACTAGGAAAACTTCAAATATGTTTAGATTTAAATTCAGAATTAAAGTCGTAATGCAATTTATAAACAATCAAACAAAAAAGCCAATCATTATTATTTTATTAAGGCCAGTCAAATTATATCTCAGTTTTCTTATAGATAAAGTAAATTTCAACTTAAAACGGGATTTTTTAAAGCAAAGCTGCATTTGAATTACATTAATTGATAGTTGTGAATAATTTGGATTTTAACATTTGCCTATTTACCATACATGTATTTCATTGTTTTCGATACGCTCCTTAGTGACGTCATCTGACCGGACTTGACGAAATTTGAGATTCAAAACGAGCATACCGTATTATTTGTACCGTGATGTATGCGACGTTGTTTAACCTTGTAGAGTCAGTTCTTTGACAAGATGCCGGTGTAAGTTCATGCAATTTATTTTGTTAGCTGCCATTTTCGTATTTCATTTTTAATTAAAGATTTGTTCGTTTATTTTTGAAATTTCTTAATCCGTCAAAGAACTCATTATATAATAATTGGCATTATATTATTGTGTGCACAATGTAGATGTAATAAATTTTGTAATTATTTTTTAATCACCTCGGGTTGGGTGAATAGAAGCATTGTGGTTGTATTTAATGTTTTCATTTATGTTAATTTATTGGAATTGTCCACGCTTATTTTAAGTAGTTCTAATTTTGAACCTACGTGGTTCTTTCGTGAATAAGAATTATCTTCCTGGACTATTTTGTCTTTTTGCTTGGTTAAAGGATTTAAATTGTCCTTTTGTAAATTAGAGTCTAATGCAGTTTTTGATTTCGACCAGGACCTTTTGTCCACGGTTTTGTTTTCTGCAATTTGTATTTAAACATTTTTTTTTTTTATAATAAAATTTCTGATTGTTAACGTCATTCAAAAATTCTGTTCTTTTATTTTAAATTAAATCTGTTCAATTTTTGGAGTCATTAAAGAAAGTCAGATTTCTTTCACCCACAGTTTACTTTTCATGATTAAATTCAAGGTTAGATTCGCGAGGGTAACCCTGAGTTTAATTGTTCTTTTGCGCCCTTTTAAGATTTTTATCCGCTGAGCTAGTTAATTGAATTATCATTTTTAATTTTCATTTTGCATTTTCTTTGGTACCTTCAGTACACAGCAGTATGTATGTATTGTTTTATTTTAATTAGGTTGAAGAGTAAAAAAAAACATTTAATATATCGCCTGTGTCAGTTATTTGAACCGATTTCTATGTCTTTTTTCTGTGTCATAACTTGAAGAACTCATGCAATAGCTGAGTGTCGCGGGTTCGAACCTCGCTCTGGTCATTTACGATAACTTAATTACATTCTGTATTGCATCTAAACTTCCACTTGGGATTTTGTGCGGTAGCTCACAAGCATGTGTTTGATTTTTGACGTTATTTGTATTTTCTTACTCTGTAGAGTTATTGGGCAAAATAAAGGCTATTATTACACTGGGCAACAAATTTTCGAAAAGTTCATGCTTCCAAGCTGAAAATAGTCATTTCTTAATGAATTCAATGTGCTGAACACGAAAATGACTAAGAAAAAGCTGAATTGGCTACGGGTTTTCTGTAAAATGTAGGCATATTTCAGAAAAAGTGTACTTATGTCAATATTATAATACATGGTAAGAAAACATTAGTCTGCTTCTGGCTTTCGACTTCTTTTGGCCTGCCGTTTGTAGTGGACTTGTGGAGCATCTCTACTGATTGTCCAACAATAGTCAGCTAGCATTGACGTAGACCATTTGCCTTGGTACCGTTGCTCCATGGTGGCAATGTCCTGATGAAAGCGTTCGCCGTGCTCATCGCTGACCTGCCCGCAGTTATCAGGAAAGAAATCTAAGTGGGAATCAAGAAAGGGATCTTTAAGGACATATTGCAGCCGAATTCATGAAACAAAGCCAACATATCCTCAACCAGACACTTGTATTTTCTGCCTTGTCATTCCCAGGAAGTTTGCTGCCACTTGATAGAATGCATCCCAAACCTGTTTTTCTTTACCTTGAAGAAGTTCCTCAAACTTGGGGTCTCGGAAGAGCTGTCTAATTTGAGGCCCCACAAAGATGCCCTCTTTTAATTTTGGCTTCACTGAGTCGAGGGAATTTTTCATGCAGGTACTTGAATGCTGGTCCATTCTTATTCATGGCTTTACCAAGTTTTTGACAAGACCGAGCTTGATGTGTAAAGGAGGAATGATATTTTGTGTGGCTGTGCCAATGGTGGGTGCTGTACATTCGTTTCTCCAGGCTTAAAAAATGCTCTCGGAGGCCAGTCTTCCTTGATGTAGTGCAAATCGATTGCTCTGCTGTCCCACAGACAAAGAAAACAGCAGTACTTTGTATATCCCTGCTGCAAACCCATCAACAGAGATACTACCTTCAGGTCAGAACATATCTGCCAGCCATACTTGCTGTAGTTAATCGTCTCCAGTAGCTGCTTTAGATTGCCGTAAGTCTCCTTCATGTAGACCGCATGTGCAATAGGTATGGATGGAAGCTGGTTCCCATTATTCAACAAAACCGCCTTTAGGCTCAGTTTTGAAGCGTCTATAAACAGCCGCCATTCGTGGGGATCATGTGCAATACCGAGAGCTTGTAGTAGACCATCAATATCGCAGCAGAACACAAGGCTTTCTTCTTTCTTAAAGAAAGACTCGATGGCGAGTACGAAATGAAGTCACTCGGACATTCTGTTCCAGAAGATTCCACTGTCGAAGTCTTGAGGCCAGTATCTCCGCCTGGCTTTTCGACAGATCCAAATCGCGAACAAGATCGTTCATTTCATCCTGGGTAATTTTATGTGGTGCAGATGTTTCGTCAAAGCACGAAAAGTTATCATCCTTACTGCCACGTTGAGGAGAACTCGCCGACGCATGGCCATCCTCATCGTCTGAACTGATAGAAAAATCTGTAGGAGGTTCTGGAATTGGGAGTCCTTCGCCATGAGAGACAGGTCGCAGAGCAGATGATATGTTAGGGTATTCAACTGTCCATTTCTTCTTCTTGGTGATGCCTCCAGAAGCTGGTGGTACCATACAGAAATAACAGTCGTCAACGTGATTGGTGGGCTCCCTCCAAATCATGGGCACAGCAAATGGCATTGCCTTTCTTTTGCCATTAAGCCACTGTGAAAGATTTACGGCACAAGTGCGGCAGCATACGTGTGGGGCCCAGTCTTTGTCCTGGTCGCCTATCTTGCAACCAAAATACAAATGATACGCTTTCTTAACTGTTGCACTGATGTTCTTTTTTGTGCAGCAAATGTCACTTCTCCGCAAATATAACAGAAGTTATTTGCACTATTAACACAGTTACGAGGCATTGCTACTGTTTAGTTACTTTACACTATAGCAATCACTTGTGTATGCTAGAGCTTCGAAAAATATGCGCGAATGAATGGACATTGCACGAGTTAATTGTCACGTCGGCCATTTATAAATAAACTATAATTAGCTATTGCTTGATATTGCGCAATCAATTTCGCAACACTCTCAATGGAAACTTAGAGCAAATGCTGCATTAACTTCTTTGCATGAAGGGGTGATGCAATATGACGCAAAATTTCGTAATTTCTCACTAAATTGCATTACATTATGCAATAGCATCTATACAATGGACAAAACGTCAATATCTCTGGAACGTGAGCTAATCAACTTTTCTCAATGTGATATTCGTGTTCAGCACGTTGAATTCATTCGGGATTGGGTACTTTCACCTAAGAAGCAATTTCACTGTTGACCAGTGTTATTATTGCAGCAGCCGTAGTGATGATTAAAGAAGTAGATTTGGTTTTCCGGATATCAAGTTGCATAGACTTTATCAACCTCATTAAAAAAAAATTGTTAACAAAATTTCTCACTTTCATCTTATTATCTTAGAAAGAGCATTTGTGGTTCCTTCTCAAAGTCTAAGCCTTCCCAAATCGCAAAAAAAAACAAAAAAACTTTCATTCGATTTACTCTTCCCATCGCACCACACCAAGTGTTACTTTAATAGACTCGGGACGTGTATCTGGCGAAATTAGCGCAGATATCCGTTTTTAGTCGAGTCGAGACTGCAATTTCGACTCAGCGCCGTAGTAATTTAACTTTACGCCAGATTAATCCGAACGCTGGGCGAATACGGAGAAAGACCGGCCTTAATCAAGCGCACAAGACTGATTCGCCTATCCTAGCGGAGACGCGTTAGAGGCTGCACGGAGTTTCTCTCGAGAGGATATGACGAGCATAAAACTAGCTCGGGATGTACTTGCAACTGTTCCAATGCGGTGGATATTATAAATTGAGCACACGAGTGGAGACAATGCAGCATTCGATGTGAGATTTCTTTCCGCACGGAGCCGGCGAACGGCGCTTTTAATCGAATCATTCCGAGAGCTAATCGTTAAAAGGGATTCCTTCTGGGTTGTATGCATAATCTCTCCTTTTTAAGGCGGGAGTCGGTAGAGTAGAAGGCTTCGGGGGAAGTAAGTGAGTTTTAAGATTCATTAACGGCAATGAAAACACAAAGGATGGATTGCCTAAGGGTGGCTAGTCCGCACCCTACGGATTACGGAGGAACTAAGTGATGCTAAGTTGAGGGGTTTTAGGTGATATTAATTTAAATTTCTGGAGCCATTTTCATGGTATTTCTCTTTCTTCTCTAATTCCAAATGGATACATAAAAATTAAAAGTATTCGAATTTTGTCTGGCAGAATCTTTTTTGGCTGTCTGGGAATTAAGGAGAAGTTTGTTGATACGAAATAGTATAATTTTTATTACGTTTGACTGAGTAATACACCAGTCTTTCATTATCCTTTACACTTTAACTCAATTTGGCGTTTTAATTTAATTAAACATTTGTGGCGAAAGTCTTATTCATGTAATAATAGCGGACATCAACTTCGCCTATGGAAATGAATCTATCCTAGGACTCCGACATTAGCTTCCATCGAACGACTATAGCGTGAAACATTAACACATGTTTCAGGATCTCCCCAGATAGATTCATTTCCATAGGCGAAGTTGATGTCCGCTATCATTACATAAATAAGACTTTCGCCACAAATGTTTAATTAACAATCATGTAGCAGTTAGTTCATACAGCTGATTTTGATCAAGACGTTCTCCGACATTTTGAAAGAAAAAAAAACATTAGAACATACGGGGAATTGTAAATTCTATGAGTCCCCATGCAAGGCTATTTGCTCTGCTTGAACGAAACAACGAAAGACTATGTTATGTCACCCAAGGGCGACTACCATCTCTAGCTGGGAGAAAGGCGGAAAACTAGGTCGTGTCGCACCAAGGGACGACAACAGTCTCTGGTAGCGTAGAAAACGGATGACTATGTCGTGTCACACCGAGGGACGACAACAGTCTCTGGTAGCGTAGAAAACGGATGACTATGTCGTGTCACACCGAGGGACGACAACAGTCTCTGGTAGCGTAGAAAACGGATGACTATGTCGTGTTACGCTGTGTAACTATAACGATCTATGTTCGGACGAGTTTTGTGGGGAACAGGATGAAACATCCATCCACCTCCTCTCAAACTGCGTAGCACTGTGCAACTCGAGGGCGTTGCACCTGGGAGCACGTGAAATCGAAGAGGGAGACTTTTACCTAGACTGGGACCCTCTGACATCCTACACTTTCTGAAAGGAATAGGATTGGAAGGCCAGCTGTAAAGCAGCAAGAATAGGGGACACAATAGATCTTTTAGGTCGCTGTATAACATCACCCTTCTATTTACATACATACATACATGCATGTTCGGGCGAAGAGCGGAGAATTAGGTCACCCTAAGGACGACAATAATCTCGAATTGAATGGAATTACGGAAGACAATGTTGCATCACCCAGAGGACGACTGCAGCAGTAGTAAAAGCCATGTCACTCCTAAGAACGACAATGTTCCCTAATTGAACCACGGAAGACTATGTCGTGTCACCCAGAGGACGATTACGATCTATAAATAAATAAATAAATAAATTCTATTATTATTATTTTTATTATTATTATTATTATAGTCTCGTCGATAGCGCAAATTAGGCCGTGCCACGCCGAAGAACGACAACAATTTCTGGTTATGCGGAAAATGGGTGACCGTCTTGGAAACAAGTCAGAGAACGACTGCGATATGTGACAGGAGGACGTTTAAAATTGCTTGGGTCTTCGAAAAATGAAACGAAGTATAAATTGGATGAGTATCAAGTGCATAAATTAAACTTTTGCCCAACATTACAATGTGAAAATCTGGACGTCATAACTGATTGGAGGTTAAAGGAAGAGCATCTTATGATGATTTAGCCTTTTTGGCATATATGAGTTTGATATGTATATACATAGGTATAATTTGTATAATGCCAATAAATTGATATTATTATTATTATTATTATGTAGCCAGGCGAGTCGATAAAATAAGTATCTACCTTGATTACCTACGATATTACCCTGCAGACAGCACGGGTGGGAAATGAAGCGTGCATGAACCTAACGTGGGAGAGTGGTAGGTAGAGAAACAATAAAGTTGTATCCAGCATATTTTTGTCCTTTTTTAATTATTTATTTGGTTTTATAAAAATGTAGTTCTTATTCAATCATATATTAATTAAATTCACAATATGATCATAGATTGTTCTACAAGCGTGCAAAAGGTTGTCTACCTCTGAGGTGGTTTACGTATTTTAATTTTCACACATTTTACATATCGTTCTTTAGCTAGGAACGCATATCTTGGTTGCCTCTACCATCCTTAAAGCTTTTTCAGTATTTTCGTTGTCTAATTCTATGAAAGAAATACATAGTCACTTAAAAGTTATATTCTTAACTTAGCAAAAAATTAGTTAAGGCAAAGTTGTCAATCCGCACATTGCGCATCGATGCATGGAAACTAAACAGAACTCAAATTAACGACTCCCATCAATATGCGCCGACAGAAACTTTGTTCATAATTCCTCCAGTCTACTTCTACACATATTTACAGAACGACGTATATAATTTCGTCTTAGAAACTATTCCCCTGCACCACCGTTGAAATATACGTACATCTATCTCCCTTCCAGTCCGAACGCAGACGGAATATATAGATTCCGTTCTCAGCAATTCTTGAAGCATAGCTGCCAGTCTTGAGTGCCTATCGAAGTCTTATTTATTGGATTTATTAGATTTTAAAACAGTCGCCGACTGCACTCGGCTTGGGGGGCAATGGCGCGGCCAGAAAATTCGCTAATAAATTGCGTTAGTGACGGAAACAGTCGCCTACTACAATCTCAACTACTAAAGCGGCTTCGATAGAAATAAATCGCGGAAGATTAAGAGAAATAAGGATCGAAATGTCGGGTGAGGATTTATTTAGTTTATCGTTGTTTATATTTTCATGGATCGATAAAAAAAAGGAGATGCGGATAGAGTAGGAGGGTAATCCATTTAGTAGATTGTCAGGTTACTTTAGTGTTATTGTCGATATAGGGGGAGGAAGTTCAATTTTTTTTTTTTAAAACGCCACAGGCGCATAGCGATAGGCACTTACCGATGTAAATTGAATTTTTTGAGGGGTCCGAGTTGCATTGGGAACACGCCCCTTCTCAGGCGAGATACGGTAAAGTCTATAGAGATAGGATGAATCGAATTATTTACGAGAGCTACCGGTTATTGTAAGCGAAAGTGTACCCTAAATGTATTTCCATTTCTAACATGACTAGCAGTGTAGGAAAAGAGGTTTTGAAAGCGAATATTAAACAGACTGTTGTAATGTAGCCATCGTATTATCTAGAAGTAACATTCGAATCGAACTTATGTACATTAAACACTTACTAAACACATGCCGTTTATCGTGAGCATAACTTAGTTGGCGTGGCATTCCCTCTAATTTAAATGCTTCAGTCGAACTGGCACATGTTTATATACACCCTGGCGTGGCACTAATTCAGGGCAGTAACACTTCTTATACGGGTCTTACGGCGTACGGTTTTACGATTTCGAAGAGGATCTCTGAAGGCGATGTTTGTTTAATGACTGTAATTTATGTACGAGAACTAGAAATTGCGTTGGGAGAAATGATGAGGTTATTTTACCAATTGTTGCAATGTCAGGTATAACATAGCAATACATATACTGTGATGGTAAGAGGTAGCTCACAGCCGGATATGAAAAAATATTAATGCTTAAATATAATGCTCTATTTAAATTATTTAAATCCTCTTTTAATCTACTTAATGTCATCTGTTTTATGAATCTTAAATCATAAGTCTGCCCTCTCTAATGCCACCTCTGATTACAAAAACCTAGAGGACGCTCCGGCAGTAAAGAAAATACGAATAGGCAGCTACCTTCCCATTTATCTTTATCTTTATTATAATCGAAGATGCTATGGGGTACTGTTGTCCTACGTCCTCTGTTCTTAGAGACTCTTATAACTCAAATATCAACACCTTTTTTATGTAGCTACTAGCTGTAGGGTTCTCCTCGCCCATTACTAGAAACCTTGTCCTCACCAGACCTTCACATTGGCACACCACATGAACTGGTGTTTCTTCCTCCTCTTGGCAGTATGGGTTTAAGTTACGCGTTAGTTCAGAGAATTAAAAAAAAAAAAGCATAAGTATATCCCATTTAAGTATCGAACCTCACAAACATTACAACCAGGAGATTCGAACAGGAGGTTGGCTGTCTGTGAATGGTTTATTAATTTTTGTGATGAAAATTTGAATGGAGCACAATGTATTTTATGGTGTGGTGAAACAAATTTCTCCAATGAACACTACTGGTCGCAAGAACATTTATTAATAATGCGTCCGCACATGCTGCACAAATTCGATTTAGTTTTAATGTCTGGTGCGGATTAATTGGTTCGACAGTCGTTGGTCCAGTGTTCTACAATGGTACATTGACAGGAGAGAGATATCTGGAATTTATTCGTACCGTTCTAGAGGATTTCCTTGATAACGCCAATCACCGGATGCGCCAAAATTTGTACTTTCAGCAGAACGGTGCTCCGGCACACAACTGCCGCATAGTTCACAACTATGGATTTCATCTTTGCCAGTAAGTGGATTAGCACAAACGGGCCAATTTAAAGGCCAACACGCTCTCCTGACCTTTCACCTTTAGACTTTTTTCTTTGGGAATATTTAAAACATCAGATATACAGAACCCGGTACAACAACGTGAACGAATTGCAAAATAAGGTTAGGGAGGTTTTCCGCCAATTGGATGGATGTACAATCTGAAGAGCTACCCTAGAGCGTACTCAAGCGGGTACGAAAATGTATTGAGAATGAAGGTGATACCTTCGAGCAGTATTTATAAATTATGCGTTTACTTTTTCCTTTTCAATTTAATTTCAACGATATTATTTTAAGTTGTAATATGTTAAAATAAACATCAACCACAAAGACATGTATCTGTTTTGTTAAAAGTTGATTCTTTATACTACTCTACATTTTACAAAATAAACACCATCATACCTTCTTTGTTATTCGTTTTAAGATAATATTGTATTGATACTTTTGCATCATAAATTAAAATATCTTTAATTTTCTTTTAACAATATACAGGGTGTTCAATTTAAAAAAGATTTAAATGACAAAATTTCTTGGAAATGCGTCATTCAATTGTTTTTTCGTATATTGCATATTAATCAGCGTTAAAAACCCTAATAATTTGTTAATTTAACTTACTTTCTAGAATCAATAATAACAGAGATAGCAATGATGCGCACTTAATTTGAATCAGCCTTTATATATATTGCTATGTCCCAGTGTATTTTGAAAAATTTGATCGACAATAAAACAATAGCGATTAAGTAGTGACTTATTAGTTTTTGAAACAAACTATTCTCCTTCTCCGATGTAAAAAAAATTAAAAGAGTCTCGCTCACCCAACTAAGGCCTATTGACTCGTTTTGAAGTGGATAAGCGGATACAGAAAGGAACAGACACTTTGTATAGTTCAATCTTTTTAAATTAAAACCCATATTCTTCTTCCTCTTAGTGAAAGATTATTCGATACTAAATAAATTTAATTGGCGAAAATACATCACAAAAACTCTTTTCTTGACCTTTTTTCACGTAATTTCTAAAACTGCCACATCATCAATTTAACAATTCGATACACATCTAGACGTAGTTGATCGATAGCACCGCGTTCGCCTATAACAATTCGCCAATTAAACGCTAATTTCGTCCAAATTAACCCTTGCCCCTCGCAGTAAGCGGCGCAGATCCAAACCTTCCTAGAACGACAATACAAATACTTCTCACAGCCTTTTTTTTCGGTATTTCTTGCGGTGTTCTTTGAATTGTTCCAGTTTGAGAGTAAGCGGAAGGGATGGAGTTAGCAACGGCTTTAGGAAGGTGCGTCAATTATTCTCGTTAGGTCGATCGAGGTAATAAGCAGAGAGAAGAAACACTAACGCCATCTCTCGAGAAGATTTATGCGTGTCGTCTGAGAAATCAACAGTAAGAGAAAGATTTATAAGTGATTGTGGTAAGAAAGATTTTACGCAATCAAATCTTGCGGAAGATTTTGTTCGATATTAGAAAAATCACTGCTTTTTGATATTCTAGACACAAGATGAATGATGTTTCCTTTTGCGCATTTTAGTAGGGTATATTAGTTGTTAATAAAGATAGAGGATTGTGGTTTTGATGACTGTCCTACTTTTTTTTTGTGAAATATGAAGCAGTAAACTTCTCCTAGATCCCTTACCACAAACTGGACGTACGTTTCGATAGCAAAGCTATCATCATCAGCAGTTCAGTGTTTCTGCTGATGATGATAGCTTTGCTATCGAAACGTACGTCCAGTTTAGTGCAGTTTGTGGTGAGGGTTTGGGAGAAGCTTACAGCATTACCAGTACCACAGTTTGGAGTATTTTTGTTATAAATATGAAGCAGTCAAAAACAGAATTTTTTCAGCTTCCTTGGTTTATGAGCTACAGGGTGCAAAAGATCTTTTGTTTATATTTTTAGACGACCTTCGAACCTCAGTTGCTATGGAAAATAGCGAAAAAATAAAAATGTGCCCAGTTTTTTACGCAAAATCCAATGACGCAGCTATATATTTTTTTTGAAAGGCGTAATAGCTTTCGAGTTATTGACCAAACTTATGATTGTTTAAATGGAACACTTTGTAAATTATTTTTTATTTTGATTGAGCATAGTTTGGAGATTTCAGAAATATTGTTTATTTTGACAAACAAGCTAAAAATTTAATAGTTCTTTTTTAAATTTCACACCAGCCATGACCGAGTTATTAGGCAAATAAATGAATCTTCAAAATGTGACAGATTTTTTTGATCACTTTGAATTAGTGTCTTTACTGACGTATTTCTCTATTTATTTTTGTCACTTCCAATCCGTCTTCAGCGGATGTTGAATGTGACACAAAAAGTGTTATTTATTTTTGTTTAAAAGGTATAATTGCAAAGTCACACTATTTGTGCAATAAATGAAAAGTTTTAAACCAACAAGGGTGCTACGATTAATTAAGAAATAATAACATCTCATAAACTCTTGTCATTATAGTAAATCACTTAATTACATTATTAATAGCGGCTTGTTTATTAGTTAAACATGACGATTTATACAGAGTGTTTTGAAACATCGTTTAAAGATTTTAAGGGCATGTAGTACGATCGAAAATAAGGCTAAAAGTAATGACTTTTAGCCTTATTTAGTTTATAATGATAAACATATGTCCACAAATTAACTATTTACGAGATAACAGCGATTTTATCGCAATTGCAGAATAAGTTTGTTTAGCGGTTTTTATTAAGATGTTTTTGCATTTTAGCATAAAATAGATTATAACTAAAGAAGATGTTCAAAATGATGTCCTTCCATTTCGACACAGGATCTACATCTGCTTTCAAAGGAAGCGCGCACTCTTTCAAAGAACAAGGGTTTTTTCTCGTATTATCTGGCAACAGTGTTCTATTCGTTGGCGCAACTCTGGAAGATCGTTTACCGGTGTTGCGTACACTAAACTTTTCAAATAACCCTAGATACTAAAGTCCAACGGGTTTAGATCGGGAGACCTTGGAGGCCAAGCAATGGGACCTGCTCGCCCTATCCATCTCCCAGGAAATTCATTGTTAAGATGTTCCCTAACAGCACGCGTAAAGTGCGGTGGAGCTCCATCTTGCATAAACTAGAGATTCAGTCTTAGATTTATAGGTAAATCTTCCAAAAGTTCAGGTAAAGTATTTTCAAAGAACTCGAGGTATGCAGGACCTGTTAAGCGTTGTGGCAAAACAATCGGTCCTAACAGCCGTTCCCCTATCATGCCTAACCAGATGTTTAGAGAGAAACGTTGCTGGTGCCTGACTTCAACGGTAGCATGAGGATTCTCATCACACCAAACGTGATTGTTGTGGAAATTAAATATTCCATTTTTAATAAAACCAGCTTCATCAGTGAAAAGGATGTTATCAGCGAAATCTGGCCGATCACCAGCTGTTCGCAAAAACCACTCACAGAAAGGCCTTCTCGCTTGATAATCCGCAGCAGTAAGGGCTTGTACCCGTTGGATATGGTAGGGGTATAGGAGTTGCTCATGAAGAGTTCTCCAAACAAGATTGCTGCTTACACCCACTTGAGTCGAAATTCTTCTAACACTAGTTTCGGGATTTTCATCAATAATATTCAAAATTCGATCTTCTATCTATGGAGTACATGCTATTCTCTGCCGTCCGGTATCACAAGACCGCTTCTCAAACGAACCAGTTTCTCTTAGTCGTTGAAACACCGTCTGAAACATCACATGCGAAGGCAGTTGGCGATCAGGAAACGTTTCAGCATAGAAGCGACGTGCTTGTAAAGAATTCCCATTAGCACGACCGTACATGAACACCATATCGCTCATTTCAGTATTAGAATACGCAACCATTGTAATTGCCACAAATTGCACAAAACGTCAAATTAAACTGTCGTAAAACAATAGCTGATAAGCACCTGTTTACTGGGATATGTTATATCCATGTACCTTCTACTAGGAACACTCGCTGTTATCTCATAAACGGTTGATTTGTGAACATATGTTTATTATTTACTTTTAACCTTATTTTCGATCGTACTACATGCCCTTAAAATCTTGATACGATGTTTCAAAACATCCTGTATATGGTATCCATTTACCATTAAGTTATACCAAGCCATTTCTGAATTATAGTACGCTGCACTAATCTGTACAGCAGATCTCTAGGTAGTTATGGGTCTGACCACCAACCTGCATGTTTTTCCATGAGCTCTTTTAGCCAACATAAATGTTGTCTCCGCCCTGATTTTATGGTGTGCAGCCATGCGTGCAGTTTTGTTGTAGATAATTCTAATGATATTTACTATATTTCCAACTGTTTGCATGAGTATTAAATTAACAATAAATTTATTTTAAGATATATCTATAAGTAACACAGCAATATATACATTGCTATGTTAATTTTAGTCATATACAATGGCTCTTAAGAGACATGTCTGATTACCAAAATATATAAATGCTACAACATTGAGTTCTATAATCTTTAAATCACACCTACTTTATGTCTTTCAGTTTAAAGCCTTTGTGCATACACTCAGCAACACACAATGCAGGATTTAAATCTCGCCGCATTCGCTGCAGACTAGACTATAACGCCGTGGACAAACATTAGGCATTCAGAGACTGCCTCTAATTTTTAAGGCGCCATTGTTCGTTTCTACGTTCCACGGTACATTTTCAAGAGAATTACAAACTCTCACTCGTATTCATCAAGCCACCAATAAATATATACACATAAACATCGCCCAGTATACAGAACAACATAAATATATTTCTTCGCGGACTCGTTCGTCTCCGTCAAAATGTTACGCCGCGAGCTTTTCCCGATTGCGAGCGTGTGAGTCTGTATACACATGTATAGCGTTTTATAAAACCAGTTTTGACAATGTGCCGTGTAAATATTGATTTTACTTATACGGACTCGCCGCGGACGGACGCAAACACCTTTTGTTCTGATGCGGAACGAACAAGCGCTGCTGAATTTATTCGGCATTCGTATAATATGTGTACAGGCGGATACAGAGTTTGCTGCTTTACGGCGAAGGGGCGCTTCGCTGTTTAACTTTTATACAATGCGAGGGAAATTTTAGGACTTTTATTGTTATTCGGATCGTTTATTTGGCGCGGCGAATTCGAAATAATAATGACGCTAACGGAGTTCCAGTTAATTGCTTGCGGGAATGCTGGAACGTATAGTTGCAAAGTGTAAGCTGTCGAGGAGAATTTACATGCCATGTTATGTAAAAAATACATCACACAACATATAATCTTTTACGTATCAGTATATTACGGTCAATGCAAAAATACATTTTTTTATGGAAATTTTCTTGAAAACTCATAAAATTTACAAAACACAATAAGTAAAAGCAAACTTTATTACCTACATTGTGTCAAAAAATATCGAATAGGCAAGTTAAGCTTAAAATTTAGCACAGATCAAAACCTAGGTAAATGTTTTGTTATAAATTAGAACACTATGAGAAATCTACAGTATAGCTATTGCTGCATAGATGGCGTTGTTCAGTATTGTACCGGGTATTCCACGTAACTGGTTCATTAAAAGTTTATGAATGTTTATTATTGTACTTATTATTTGAGATTTTGGCACCAGTATCTGTTGCGATTGGAACTATTAAATTGCAAAATACGTTAACCAAAATACACTTCCGGTTGACCGGAAATTGGATGGTCAACTTCTCTATTTAAATAGAATTGATATAATTTTTTATTCATTTTTGGATTTCTACAACTATAAATACGTCAGTTTTCATTAGCTATTCTATAGCTAGATGTTGCCGTTTTTGAGTTATTTAATGTTTTCTTTTTTTTTAGTCATAATCCTTGCATCATTGAGAATTAATATCTCGGTTAATACTGCAAGTAGAGGACTCCAATTTGCTATGTATGGATGTAGATATTACTCTAAGAAACGGTAAGCACACTTACATTCTAACATACAGGCCTGTTCAAAACTGAGCGAACAAAGTGACATATTCTCAAATGCCAGAAAACTCTTTTTTTTTTAAAGAGAACACCCTGATTTTAATTCGCGAATTAGGAAGTAAATATCATCCCTATCGCTTTATATGAGCCGTTCCCTATACCTATCTTAATAGATTTTGAGATATGAGCGACTTTTGTGGTAAACAGACTAAGTATTCTTTTTTTTAAATAGATCCCCTGTATTTTAATGCGGATTAAGAAGTAAATATCATCCCCTATCACTTTATATCAGCATTCCTTATACCTATCTTTAATAGATTTTGAGATATGGAACGACTTTTGTTAAAACAGACTAAGTAGCTAATGTGGCTTACCATTTCTTAAGGATAATATCTACATTCATAACATAGCAAATTTGGAAGCCTCTACTTGCAGTATTAACCGAGATATTAATTCTCAATGTGCAATGATTATGACTAAAAAAAAAGAAAAACTAAATAACTAAAAAACGGCAACATGTAGCTATAGAATAGCCAATGAAAACTGACGTATTTATTAGTTGTTAGAATCCAAAAATGATAAAAATTATATCATTCTATTTTAAAATAAGAAAGTTGACATCATATCCGGTCAACCGGAAGTGATATTTTGGTTAAGGATATTTACATTCATAGTTCCAATCCAACAGATACTGGTGCCAAAATCCAAATATAAGTAAATAATAGAACATCATAAATTTTTAATGAACCAGTTACGTGGAATAGCCTGTATATTACAGTGACTCCCATATTCATAGCCCAGGCAAAATCTTAAGGAAAAGTATGACTTACATAAGGAGACCTTACATTTTAAACACCTTTCCATTTCATAGTCACAACATCGACTCACTTCGGCTATTCTCGGACAAGGATGCTTCCTCTAGAATTGATGACTGGAATTCTATTAAATGACATTGTTATAACATCAGCTGCGTACCACATTGACCAGCTTCACATGTTACTTTTGTACTTATAATCTTCCACATTTACGGTATTTATTTCAAATTTGTTGTTGACAGTTTACGACTAGTTTGTGACGTTTATGATTATGTAGTGGTTTGGTTCAATTTTATTTGATAGTATGATTAGAAATTTGTGTAAACTGAATAGATAGACATAATATAAAGTATTTTTAAATTTGAAACCCCTATTATTTGCACAATAAGAGCAAAAAATTTCTTCTGATCTTTTATTTCCAAAAATTTTTCCAGTTTGACCACCAAGATTTGCTAATGTAAATATTTTGTCGTTCTTCATACAAACCGTCTTGTCTTTCAAGCGCAATTAAAAGTTTTTGAATGATGCGGATTAACCTGGAGTCTGCTGTATCAACTATTGTATGTTAGGCAAATACAATATAAATATGTATAAGGTAAAGTCAGGTAAGTGTGTAACCGGGGCAAGTGTGTAGATTGGCTATATTTATTTTTAAAATTAAAATAAGGATGTCCTCTGTTATATTACTAATGTACTAAACTTCATACTAGTTTTACAAATAAAAAATCACATCTGCTAACGTGTAATAACTTAGATATCTTGTAAATTTATCACACCTTATTAAAAAGGCATCAGTATAGTATTACACACTTGGCCGAACTAAAGGATAATGCTATTAATATATATAAATGCGAAACGATTACACACTTGCCCCATTTTTCTGGGTAAGTGTGTAGTATTGACACTGCTTAAAATTTCTTTTTTTTTTCTAGTAAACCGTTGATAATTATAAAAGGCGTATCTATTGAAGGCTTACAACTGGGCATATATTACGTACTTCTATGTATAAAATATATC
The DNA here is from genome assembly GCA_004143645.1 of Protaetia brevitarsis. Taxonomy (NCBI): domain Eukaryota; kingdom Metazoa; phylum Arthropoda; class Insecta; order Coleoptera; family Scarabaeidae; genus Protaetia; species Protaetia brevitarsis. The sequence goes on from RXPK01003196.1 coordinate 53,023, forward strand.
AAATGTCTTATAGTGAACAGTGTTACATTTTCTTCACACTATGCAATTTTTACTACACACTTACCTGACTTTACCTTACTAGTTAATGTTTGGTAATACAATGTTGTAGGACTTTCATAAAAATTGACTTATCTACCTTGAAACTGTATATCAGTGAAAGAAAAAGCACAAGAAGTTAATAGTGCAAACAAGTAGTGATATGGGCAAACCATCAGGATTTTCTATGCTCGGTAATCGTCCGTTAACAAGCGGCAATAAAATGTATGGAATTTGTTTAGAAAAACAAAAACCTCTTCCTAAATTCTGCATTACTACTTCACGGGATTTTTGTGCGTCCCCGATATGCCGTTTCGATTGTCTATCACTATCATATTTTATATTTATGTAACACAAAAAATCCTATATATCAGCCATTGTATCCCATTAATGAATTAATAAATGATTAATGACATCCAAAATGACATGTGTCAAATTTATATCAAGCATTTTTGGCTAAGGTATCCTTAAGGTACCTACGGAGCTACCTTAAAATTTTCCTTATGTAAGGTAACCTTAAGGAAAAAATGTGGTCTATGAAACAAAAAAAATTATGTCAAGGAGAACCTTAAAGAAAAGTATACCTTAAGGAAGCACTATGAATATGGCGGTAAGTCTATGTATCGCAATATGGACAATACGACTGTACCGCATTTTTGCCATTAAAATTCCAAACGTATCTTGCCTTAACATTGGTGATAAGGAGTAAGTTATAATAAATAATCATATTCCTTAATTTAAATAATTGAAAATTAATTTTGTTAATTTATTAATTAAATTTATTGGAAAAAAATAATGATTTTGGCCACAATATAAATATTTGAGGCGAGGATAAAGAATTTAATGTTATTGTAGTACATTTATTTCAAGACATATTTGGAAGGTTAAACAAAAATAAAATACAGAGGAATTGCGAACTATTTCCCTTTCGAAATGAGTTAGATTTCGGGTAAATCTGGATAACTTTCCATAATGAAATATATTCTGATTTCTAGGTGTGTCATAATGATTATAAGATTTTTCGTGAAGTATGTGCCTATATACTTTGACAATCGTTTGCAATGCATGACGTTGAAGTGTCACTCATAAAGATTGCCTAAATTTGCTTTTTTGTCATACGATTTATTGTGGATATCAGGACGCTAAATAATGACTGTATTTAATTTTTATTAAACTATTATTACTTATAAATATATTTCCGTTTGATTAATTTTGTGGATTGCTAATAATCTATCCCTAATCTGAAGTACCTGACCACTCACTAATTCTCGGAAATGAGTGCTGCCATTGGCATAACACCTACGTTAACCAAACACCAAATTAAATTCTAGGCAAATCAAAATTTTCTCTAATACTGAAACAACTGTCCTGGCTTTGTGTATGCGAAGGAGTGTATCTCAGATAATCATGTCAAAACCAAGGACTGCTGTAACTTGAACTTGACTAGAAGTATCAATGTAATTATCTTTGTCTTTATAGGTCACTGTAAATTTAGAAAATATTTACATAGAATTAGATTTTCCGATGTGGCCGAATGACCTCTGCATTTAGAAGGCAAGGAGACGGTTGAGCATATATTTATTAAAGGATTATCAAAGAAGAAGACTGAAGAACTACTGCAGCTTAGTAGAAATTATCTTTGCACCAGGTTTCTTTACAGGTCATTGTGCACTGCAAAGACGCTTAGAAAATGGAGGTTAACACTGGAGATACCTACCACAGACTGTGCAACAGAATGGCAGAGATCTCTTACCATATAATGTGTGAATGCGAGGCTTTGGACACAGAAAGATTTTTGGCAAGGTAAAAATGAACTCAGAAGATTACTTTGATCAGCCAGTCAGAGACCTGTACAAGTTAGTGTCAGACAAGCTATGAAATACTGAAAGGACTGGTATAATTAATTGGGTAACGAAGAATGGAAGACTATGTACCAACAGCCAAGAGAATATGGTGTTTCTGAAGACTCTAAGTTAAACGGTTCTCACAACAACAACAAAAATCTCCAGTCAGTCAAGAAGTTGCATCCCAATGATTATACTCCCAGTAGGTAAATTTTTTGTACTTGGATGTTAGAATATGAAGATTTGATTCCAGCATCTATTGTGTATTTACAGTGCTATTTGCTTAAATGGAAAATCCTGGTAATTTGGGTGTTTGAGTCACAGGGTGTGCAACGTCTTCTTTTTGCTTATTTAGTGACACTACGTTTCATTACTAGTTTAACATTCACATTTTCAAGCACAATTGAAATATTAGACTTTCTTTTACTTTAATTCTGCTTCCATCTTGCTTTGGTTGTAATACCTGCACGATTTCATGACCTGCCTCTCCATATAATCTCTCTATTTCCTGGTAGAATATGAGAGACGTTCGTCATTTTTTCCCCTCTGGCTTCGTGTATCAGATATTAATATTTAATTGATTCCTGCTATTTGCTTTATAGAATAAAATAATTTCGTGCACTGTGTAAATTTATGTATATGAAAATGCGATAGGTATATGAGGAATTATAAATTTATAAAATAAAACGTGTCTTTGTGTATACTCTTCATTTTGAAGAATTTATAACACAAAAAAATCTAACAACCCCTACATAGTTTACCAGAATATGCCCCCTTATCAGCGATTCCATCTAGTTGACTCCTGTGACATGTTAACAGGTAAAATATACACGACAGTACCGCCTCGATATGCTCAACACACAGCCAACCCTGTGCACCGCCCAACCACAGCACCACTTAACGGTCTCCTAAACAGCAACACAACGCAGGAGCTGAGTACAAATTGTCGCGTCTACATCGCTTTGTGGCGCCTGTTGACGTACAACCTCTTTTCCACGGTGACGTTCTAGATCTATCCGTCTCCTTCGCTACGGAAATTATCCTCAATTAGTGCTACCATAGCATTGTGTACCCACTCGAATGTCCTAGTCATTATCGTCGTGTTTTCGGCGTTCTTTTGTTTATTTTTTTATTGGGGGATGGAAGTTGGCGCTGGGACTTTGTTAAGTGCCATTGTCTTTCGTTGTCTATGATTGTAAAAAATATATTAGATAACTTTAGTTACTCTTTACTGACTTGATAAGATTTACTTACACCAAATTGCTGATGCAAAAAGATTTTAATAAGAAATTTATATTAACACCAAATAAAATTAATATTATATATTATATTATATTTATATTATATATTATTATTATATATTATATATAATTTTTGGAAAACAATATTTTCATATTAAATGTTTTAACATAAATTTAATTTATTTTTCATAATTGTAGCATCCTAAAAAGTAAATAATGAGGAATGTACAATAATGATTACAAGATTCTATTGGTGCATTTTTTGCGTGTTTGTTTATTTGATTTAGAGTAAATTATGCGCATATGAATTAGTCCTTGCCTAAAAGTGGTTAGTGTTTAGTAAGATCATAATACCTGTATGTATCATATTTATGTGTTTCCTTATTATTCGTATTCATTTTAAAAGCAGTTACAGATATGGATGTAGGGGAAGGTGGGGGCAAGATGGGAACATGAAGCTTTAGAACACTGCATCAGGAATGCAAATTGATATACAAGGTTCTAAGTACGCTTGTTGTAATCTTTAAACATTTATCTGGTGATGGATGAATTTACAATTTTTCGATAGGTACTCTTGATGTTGTGAGAAAATTTTGAAAAGAAATGTGTAAATACACCATCTTGCCCCACCATGGGGCAAGATGGGGTTCCAGTTTAGAATGGGTCGTACCATAAATCTAGGTAATAGGTAAAAAAAATATAGATTCTTAAAATATTCTTGAAAACATGCAGGAACAAAGCTTAAACTCTTTAGCGCGGAACTACTTAAAATAAAAAAAAATACAATAACGATAAGAATATTAAACTTAATCTTCACAATTGAGACAATAGAAGACGAAGTCATCCACGTTATTCGCACAGTTTCCATGTACCCAACCTCGCCATCCATGGCATTGTATCAATACTTCCCCTTATAATACTAACATTGAGCGTCATCTTCCTCAACAGAAAAACTTGATTATTTCCTTGACGTTTTGTAAAAATCTATCTCTTTGCTTTCCTTACAAAATTCGGCTTCTTGATCTCTTCTATTTTCTTCTTTGTCATTTTTTTTTCCTTTAACTCTCTCTCAGCACTTCTAGTTGCCTTAGGGATTCTCCAGACTTCTATTTTCTTGTAGCAGATTTTATACGTAGTGCTTGTAAGGATTGTTGTCTTTTCCTTGTTACGCTTTGATTGAACCTGTACTTTATTCCTAACATGAGAAATAGGCATTATGTCTTCGAGAAAGCATAAATGGCATATTCAGGCATAACGGACCAGATTGAAGAGTGAGATAATGATGTCCCCATGTTGCCCCATACCAATAGCCCCATCTTGCCTCTTTGGGACATTTTCTGGTTATGTTATAATAACATATTAAATACTTGAAATAAACAAATAACACACTATAGAAAATACATGCAATACATGTTAATTAATAAGCACAAAAAGGTGCAGTTGTAAATAATTTACTTATGCTTCCGATACTGGCCGTTGAACTCACCATCAAAATAATAATGAAATTCTGGAAATTGCAAAGTTCACGCACAAACAGCAATAACTTTGTTATTACGACTAGTAAAGTTTCCTACATTACAACAAACATAAAACAGCACTTGTCAATATTAGGTCTGCTATTATTTGACAGATGCTTACTGTCGTTTTTTAGATAAGACGATGTCCCCATCATGCCTGGTGGCCCCATCTTGCCCCACCCTTCCCTACTACCAAAATTATTAACAGATTGGGGATTTGAACAGTTGATGTAAAACTATTTGACAGTAAATACCCATATATCTTATTTAAGTATTCAAATGAGTAAATTGCTTTTATTGCTATATAATATATAACACTTTATTCTCTCTTAGATGTTCCCACATACGGGCTCTGGACCTAAGAAGTGTCTTTTAGAGCCTCCTTGGCTAGTTCGTCGGCTATGACATTGCCCTTCCCGGCACCCAAATCAGAGACATCGGTAGTCTCGTGCCAGTGTATTAAGGGATTGTTTGCAGTCTCCAACTAGTTTGGACCTGGTTATAGGGTTCGAGAATGAATTGACAGCAGCCTGACTGTCAGCCATTATACTTATTTTCCTCCTCATATAGCCCCCTTTTGCAATCATTCCTGCACAGGCTGCAAGGGTGAATACCTCTGCCTGGAAGACCGTTATATGCTTCCCCAGGCTTATGGATATTCTTTGATTGGGGCTGGGCCCACAAATACCGGCTGTTGCGCCCTGGCTGGATTGGAACAAGCCTTTTGGTGCTCGTCAGAAATTTTAGATGAATATAATCCAAAGTAATCCTTATATTCGACCAAAATCCAATCCATAGTTCGATGGTTCCGGGACATAAGCAGATAAGTCACCACTTTGTCACAAATAAGATATGTTATATTAAAAAACTGTGTACAGACCAACTTTGATGTATGGCAGTGAGACATAGACAGTAAGCGCAACATGGAAGAGTAAACCGAAAATGAAGTTTTTACGAGGAGCTAAAAGAATTACCAGATGGGACAGGGGGATCAAGAAAGAAGATGACAAAAATACTCCAAACTGTGGTACTGAAACTTCAGTGTTTCTGCTGATGATGATAGCTTTGCTATCGAAACGTACGTCCAGTTTAGTGCAGTTTGTGGTGAGGAGTCTAGGAGAAGTTTGCAAGAACGAAGATGTGAGGGCAGAATTGGGAACAAAATCAATCTTGGAGCTCATAGAAGAAAAACAGTTGGGATGATGGGGACATGTCGAAAGGATGGGAGCAATGAGGTAAACGAGGAGAGTGTGGGAAGGAAGAGTGATTGCAAGAAGAGGAAGGGGACCACCTCCAGAGAATTGGGACAATGCAGTGGCAAAAGCTATAAGAAGGAGAGAGTGGATGAGGCAAGAAACATCGCCAGGGACAGAGGAAGGTGGAAAATAGTGTATCAAATATAGAACAATATATCCCTACATCGAAAGGTATCAAGGGATTTAGGTTATATATGTATAAATATTACAAAAGTTGCGTTCATTTTGCTCTATTTAAATAATATTTCTAAGGTGATATAACCAAAAATGATTTATTTTATTTTATACCCATGTTTATCATATTTGCTGTCAGATACTTTAATTTTTTCCTGGAAAATCACCAACCAATGACTTATCTGTTTATGTCCAGGGATCATCCAATTATCATCAGTTTCCCTCATTGCCTTGGAAACATTCTATATTTCTTTCTTGTAAAGCTATTCAATGTAATTTACTTTACTTTTGACGAACAGATTACGAAATAAATGATGGCCCAACTGTGCCATACCACCTGCTTGCCCCTCCCTCTTCAACAGTTCCACATTCTCGCAGCACTAAAATGTCACACACACCCCGACATTTTTAATCCCATTAAAGACTGTAACGAACGCAGGGTATTGCAAATCCCATTGTAGCGGATTACGGATAGTGGAACGCTAAAATTTAATTAGGGGATAATTAAGAGTGAGATGGACAGATATTGGAACGAATTCCGGACTGGGTGTCACTTTAAGAGGAAAAAAGTGTCCGGCATAATTTGGGATCGCGAGTGTTTCTACCTGCAATTTGAGGTGATATAGGTGGCTTAATATATTTTAGATACATGCTTCTAACCAATACCACGCAAGCACTTACTTATGTGATCTTATAACACCTAAGGCATATAATGTTAAGATTTGGTCTAATTATATCTACTTCATTGTAGGAATGAAAAAGAAGGCGTATTTTTTCAGCAAAAGTAATGTTTACTATGAAGTTTAGAATAAACATATTTGTAAAATTTCCTTATTTCTGTTAGATATAATCCCTTGTAACAGCAAGTATCGTACTGAAAATCTACTTTTAGTTTTAGCTATGAAGCTACGAAGTAATTAATAATAATAATTATAATAATATTTATTCATTAATAATAATAATATATTTTTATTATTTGACACGGAAGTGCATATAATAAGTCATACATTTACAGCCTAAATAATTAATTATTCTAAAAATTAACAGCAAATGAACAAGGAAAAAGTAAAATAAAAGTAAACATCGTCCTTGTGGAATTAAGCAATAAATTCATTTAAGGAATAAAAATGTTTAAAAGCAGATAAATTCGCAGATTATGTTTAAACATTCCGTATGTTCTACTCTCTTTTATCTTTGTTCAACGCAGTGTTCTTTCCAACTTAAGTTTGCATCAATGTTTACTCCTAGAAATTCTATTGAAGCGCAAGATGTTATGGGATGGTCTTTCAATGTTAGGTTAAGACTACTACTAAGACACAATTGTATGTATAATAGGTCAGAAAACATAATTAATGAAGCCAGCACCAAACTTAAAAACAAAAAAAAAAAGAAATTTATAAACAGAAAGAAAAAGTAAGCAAAAGAAGATCGTATTACTCTCCGAAATATTCACCGTAAACCGAGTAAAAGAAATGTTGTAACAAAAATGCTTTTAGTGACTTTTGAAAACTTTTATAACTATCATGACATCTAATTTCGTTAGGTAAATGATTAAATATTTTTATTCCTAAGTTGTATGCACCTTGACTTATAATATTCATTGAGCTAGAAGGTAAGTGCAGTTGATATTTATTCTAGTGTCATAATCATGAATTTTCGCGTTGGTCGGAATATTTGCTTTTGACTGGTGACGATTCAAAAATGTATAAGCATGAAAGAGAAAAGATTTTATATTTTTTAAAAATTGCTCGACAGGAATCACAAAAATGAGCTCCAGCAACACTTTTAATCACAAACTTTTGCGCTAAAAATACTTGATGCGCACTTCCCCATAAGAGTATACCATACTGTAATCTAGACTGAATTTCACCATAGTACAGTGAAATTAAACAATCCACAGATATCTGAAACCTTAAGCGTTTAAAAGCAAAAGCTCTTTGGTGTAATTTTGGCACAATACTGTCACATTGCTCTTTCCATGTCAACGTATGGTCAAAAATAACTCCTAAAAATTTAGTACTATCACAGCAAAATAACTCTTTTTTGTTTATAATTAAATTGTAATGTTCAACACTCTTTTGTCTCGCATGAAATACCATACATTTTGTTTTTTTCTAAGTTTAAAGACAGTTTATTTTGTGAAAACCAATTGCATAAGTTATTTAATAGAGAATTTGTTGTGTTTTCAGTAATATGAGTATTTATTTTAGGAGCTGTTAACATTACAACATCATCAGCATAAATCGTCAAGTATATATTTGATAGAAACAAGACTACATCGTTTATGCATAAACTGAAAAGTGTTGGATCTAGCACTGAACCTTGTGGAAGTCCAGAATCCGCGGGTAACCACGATGATTCAATAAAAGTATCATTTCCTTCATTGTTTCTGTAACGTACCTTTACCATTTGCATTCTATTGTTAAAATATGAAGCAAACCAGCGTCCAAGTATTTCTCTTATTCCATATAATTCCAGCTTTTGTAATAAAATTTCATGTTGTACATAGTCGAAGGCTTTCTGTAAGTCGCAGTAATTAACAAAACTATGCATGTATTATCATGAAGTACTTTGGGAGCTAATTGCCTGAATCAACCGCTCTAGCAATAGGAACTAGTGATGTATAAAACTGCTTCTTTACGTTAGCAGCTACAACTTGCTTCGGCTACTTTTGGTTAGCACTTTAAAAAAGCTGGACTATATCTACATCTACGTATAGAATTGAGAACGGTTTAGCGGAATCTATTATCGTAAGAAATAACCTAAGCTCAGATTGCTCTTAGCATCATAAATACCACCTTTTTCGCTTCTAATTAGCGTTCTTCATTTTCAACACATAAGCGCACACAAAATATTGGATAATCCGCCAATTCTCCGAGTTACAATAGCTCATTATCACATACGGCAGACGTGCACACAAATCAAACAGATATTCGCCACACCGCTCAGGGTCGGTTGAGTGGCTCGGCACAACGTTCAGCGCCGATTACAAGCCCACGAAAGTTTCGCGTGGGTCGATTTCTCAGAGCCTTAGCTACAGGACTAATCTTTTATACTCCGGCGGGCTTGTGTAGCAGGTATTAAACGCTCGCTGTATCACCGTGATTACGGCCTATTATAATTTTAACGCGGCGAATAAATAAAACGGTTAGACGCGCGGTAATAACATTTCGAGTAAAGTTATTAGACTTTCTCCTTTGGTAATATGCGAGCGATGTGTGGTATGTTATCTTAGTGCATAGGGTCTTGCATAGCGCTATAGTTCGATGTAGGTCTCATTATTGTATGCATCTTTATGGGCAATATTAAATTTCGATACTTGAATATTGTATGAATATTCTTATAGAGATTTTTCGAAAATATAATTTGACGCAAGATTAATATCCTTCTTGATAAAGTAATTCAAGAGATGGCAGTTTTAGAAACTACGAAAGAACTTATTTTTATTTGGACATCTAAAAAATAAAATTCATCGGAACCGCTTACATAATATGGATCAATTGAAAGAAGCAATAAGAAATGAAATAGAGAATATTACAAATGAGCAAGTAATAAATGTTTCTGAAAATATGAGGAAGAGGGTAGATACTTGCATAAATAATGGTGATTCTCACTTTGAAGACAGCATGTACACAGATAAAAATACGGAGTTGAATCTAACACCGTTTTAACTCTTTTCCGGTGTTCCCTCGCAACCATCCGTTCAAGGAGCCTCCATTTCGGAGTTAAATGTTTTGCTACTAAACGGATGGAATACAGAGATAATTTTGCTTTTCATAGGGGAAAAAACATCTTTAACCGAGGCAACCTAATCCGTTAAGGAGCAATTTGTCTCTCTTATACAGTTTTACTATTTTGCAATAAATGTAAAAGTTTCCGAAATGGAGAAATTTTAACTCCTACTGCTGTTATTAAAATGAATAACGGATGTTGTTTCCCCCATATTATGCAATACTACTATCGTATCAGATAAAATTATCTCCGTTGCTAAATGCAAGTAACTCCACTTGGAAATAATTACATCCGCAATAAACAAACGTTAACTCCGTTTCGGAATGTATTTCATCCTTTACACATGAATTTATTTCCGTTAAGAAAGTACCTGCCACAGAGAGAGAGAAGAGAATATCTCTCTAGTGAGAAGGTTTTTAACTCTATTTTTATGTTACTAGCTCCATTAGTAGCTAAGTTTAACATCATATTGGAGTTAATCAATGAGGGCTATTCTATGTGGACAGAAGCACCCTTGCTCAGTGCATTTATTCTATTATTTATCATTAAAAATGCATCAAAAATGTCGTCGAACCTCAAGTTCTTGAATTATTTTTGATATATTCCTAATGATTACTAGGATAGACACACTAAAGCACGTCCTCTTCTAAGGTCACAGAGCAGCCGTCATTGGAATTGCTTTAATTTATCCATAATATAGTCGCTTCTTCGAGTTTGGTACCGACCGTGGGTTGAAGGCACGACACAATTGAAACACCACGGATTCAGCTAAGATAAACGTGCTTTTATTCAGGAGCTAACACCTAGAATGTAGTGGGGGCCAATTAAAAATTGGTACATCGTAGATTGAAAATTAAATAAGGATGCACGAGTTTCTTACCTGCTTTATCTACATCTGCCCTGGTGATGTTTGCTCCCATAACTCTTACCCATCTTTTACGGTTTTCGTACTTTACTCTGATGTGTATTTTATAAATTTCAGGTACAGTGCATTCCGCCATATCCTTCTCCATTCTCGAACTATTGCAAAGTGACTACGTCCAGACTTGTTGCACATGCGCTGCACTAATATCGCTTTAATAAATGCGCATGCCCTATGCAAACTTGCAATTTTCAAATGTTTAGGGAAACAGTTACGATTTGGAGAACAAATGTTCCCAATCGGAGTTATCCTTTCCCTTTTTGGCGTTGAGGTATTAGAAAAGAAACACTTCTGTTAAGTAAACAAATTATCACCTCCGTGAAAGAGAAAATATAATGCAATGTTAGGGATATTTGTTCACATTTAGGGCTTAAATACGGTAGTGTAGATGCGGAGAGAAAGCGGAGATTATTTTTTCCTTGAAAATCGTGTTAGAAAATAGAGTAAATTCAATCTCTCCGTTTTGGTTGAGATTTTGTACAAAACCGAGGAAATACTTTCTGTTTTTAGCTATGGCAACTCCTTTTTGGAACAAAATATTTCCAAAACGGAGACTCCCTCTTTCACTCCCTCAAATTTTTACTTTTGTAAGCAGTGCAGGTATGTTTAAAGAAAGATGGCTATGAAAAGCATCCATCCATTATTGTCCATTCAGTACCTTGTATAAATTATGAAGAATGTCTGATATAAGTTATGACATAAATGCGTATTTTTACAATATATATTGTTTTAAAACTTTATACCTTTAATTAGACCTAGTTGTATTTGTTATTAGAAATATACTGTTTTGAAAAATGTTTATTACGTTATTTTTCCGCGGGAGTTAGTTGAATGACTCATACCTTAGATGCAATGTTGGTGCACTATACTTGTTGTCCGGGTTGACATTAGTATATATTAAGTTGCATACGCACAATTAAACAAAAACCGCACAATGACAGCACGTTACTGTGTTTTATTAACTAACTTCATTCGAAACAGTGGATGTAAATATTGATATAATCTTCGTGGAACGTGGAGTAGGATCAGGACAGTCTTATTCGATCTCATGGTACAAACTACACCGCCTTAACCGAAAGCTTGCTGCAAAGCCATTCTTTTTTTACAAAAGCGTAAATAACAATGTTATTATTATAGCTAGACAGATAGTAGCTTATGTAAGTGACAAAAATACTCCAAACTGTGGTATTGGTAATGCTGCAAACTTCTCCTAGACCCTTCACCACAAACTGCACTAAACTGCAGATACGTTTCGATAGCAAAGCTATCATCATCAGCAGATACACTGAACTAGAGTTCAGTGAGGGGTCCAGGAGAAGTTTGTAGCTTATGTAAAGTTATTTTTCTTCGTACAATTTAAAAATAGAATAACATATAGGATGTTCCATTTAAAATAATGGAGTACGTTCTCATACTTTTGGAACAGCCTGTATAGTCAAAATATTTTTAGGTTATGCAACATTGAAAGCTGTAAAACATTTATGTGAAAGATTTTCTCCTAAAATCAAAAATAGAGCTGTAATCAAAGACCCATACCCACTTCTATAGAACACCTGTACATAGGTCTGTCATCCCTATCAAAATAATGTCTAAATAATTGTTTGTTCCAATTTTACAGCCCTTCAAATGGAAAACGAATAATCAATAAAAATTAAAACTTAATATTCAAAGTAATTTGGTTTTTATAATGTTCAATATTTTGCTTTTATTTTGGTATCCACCATAGCGAAATTTGGACTAATTGTGAATCTTTTTCACTATTGAACGCTTAGAATCGGCTCAGCTAAAATCTTCTTCTTCTTCTTATGGCACCGTGACCTGGATAAAAGGTCCACTCAGCCAGCCACAAATGTTGGAGATTAAGCCAAAAAGCTCGCCTGGAACAAGCTTAGCTAAAATATTTATAGATATACATAGAAGAAACTCCCAATCAAGTCAATCATCAAAGTTAAAAATCTGGCCTTAAAGAACCAAAACAACGCTAAAACGCACTTACAAAAGAATCCCTCCTTAATAGGAAAACGTTATTTCAACACGTATTAGATGAAACAAATACGACCCTTGTATATTTATATCAGCCACAATAATACTTTTCACAGCGCAGGATCGTAACTCTTGCGCTTGCATTAAAATGACGCGTTCTCAGTTCACGCGGACTTTTGCAACTCTCTTCCTAGTATCTCCAGGCCTACATCATTCCGACCGTGTCTCCTTAACGTCAAGGAGTGGGTTTGGCCACGATATCTGACTAGCACACGTGGGTACATTAAACTCTCCGCTAGTAACCGCTTAGATCTTCGCAGACAAGGTAGAAGGTGATTCTTAGGCGTGATGATTGGACGAGGAGCAACGCTGGAAAGGTCAGTGTTGCGATTTCTAACCTAACGTCTCGTGAATGTTTCACGAAACATCTTGGAATGTGAGAGATTATAATTATAGATGACCAGCGCTTCGTCTCCATTGGCATATCATTCCGATATACGCCCTCCTTGTATAATATCACCGATACATGTCTATGCGTAACCCCCGTTGCACAAACCAACCCCTGTAAGTATTTTATGTGCTACTTCTGCCAATATGGTGGGGTGGTACACATTCCAATAAATATTATTAACACCCCAGCGAGTAAGCGTGAAATTTAAAGTGATCCCTTCCAAAGGGGTGGCGTGTGTCCCCCAGTGAAAGTTTCAAATGAAAATATTTCCGATCGATAATCACATAGATGTTTAATAAATCGCTACCCGAGAAGTGCCTTAATATTGGCCACTCGAAAGTTAGCTACACCTAGATTTATATACCTGGTACCGATCTTGCGGTAAACCTAAACCGCGCTGAGGGTACTCTTCATGATCTAACCCCCTTCACCCTTACCCAAAAGGTGGGTACCGTTACAGTTGCCTCGAGTTAAAGGAGGGTGCTTTATCCGAGGGAGGCCTTCTAATTAATAATATTTCGCTAGTTCCCGATATTGCAGAAGGGGTTGGAGAACAAGGGTGGATTTTATTGGAAAGTACGATGTGATAGTGGGGTTTCAGAATTCCATTTTAAAAATTTTAACATATACAGGGTGTTTTACCAGCAGGGAATTACCATTTGGTGAATCAAATTTTGAAATATCTTAATACGGGTCTACTTATACCTGCAGGCGTGTTTTAATATACTGTGTGTTCGTCACTAAAGCACAAATTCAGTCGACTTCAAATGGATATATTTTCCTTTTTTTGAATAGAACACCTGTATATGTTTACATCATTGAATTCCTATTAACAAGTGCTTTGATTTTTATTAAGCATACACAGTAAGAAATAGCGCCAGTGTTAATGTTCTTCGTGTTAGGGTTGATCAAATAGAGTTAAAATTGTAGTGTATTTATACACTTTGATTTAACACTAAAAAAAAGTAGTGTACATAATTACACAAAAAAAAATTTAGTGTGAAATAATTACACTAACAGGCTACTTAGTGCAATTCAACACTGGCAGAGTAAAGTATATACTCTATCAGTGTAACAATAGTCAATTCTTTGGAGAGCATATTGTATTTCGCGCCCTGTAATAACACATGGTCAGTTTCGATATGCGTTCTGATTGGCCAGAATAGTTGTAACGGTTTAGTGTTCAGTGGACAAGACCTACATATGTAGGTACATCAGCCGCCAATACGCTATTCTTGTTAGGTTATGTATTACATACGTGCTGCAGTAAGATAAAAGGTAAGTGATTGTCTATATATTATAAACAATACATTTATTTAGAATTGTATTATGGGAGGATACCATCAGAAAGGGAGAAAGTAAATAGGTCGAGATTCTTATCAATTTTCGGATTAATAAAGTGCCGCAGTGTTGAGTTACTGCATCGTCAGTAGAAGAACACCTGATAGCAAGGATGATAAGATGTTCAACATGTTCAAAAAACTAACTTTCGTGTTTTGTCGATTCGTTTAATTTCAATATTTGAGTTTATTTTTATACTATGTAAGTACTGTATATGTATAGAATTATTTTATGCCGGAGTAATTACGTTTTATCTCAACGAACACGATCGTTGCTTTATTTATTAGTGAATAAGGAACTTAATTTACTTTCTTCCTTACAGTAGTATTGATAAAACATTTTAAAGAGAGAAATTACCTCTTTCTAGAGTTAACAATCACTATTGATGTTGTTTAATGCACACTAGTAGTGGCCTTACGATCTACACTAAAAAAATAGATAAACACTAAGAAGCAGTAACATTCGCACTAGTAGTGATATACTATATTTACACTAAGGCATATTAAATATCCTCTAACTACCAACACTACTCTTAGTGTTAAAAAAATTACACTATTTAGAGGGACCTCCATGAACTCGGCGTAGTGTAGTTCTAGTGTTACAAATTTCTTACTGTGTACTCTATGTCTTTTTTATGACTTTTTTCCTATCTGTCACTGTTTACGAGTTATAGAGGAATTACCTGCTGGTGCAACATCCTGTATAACATCTTTGTTTATATTGTTTAAAAAAAAGTTGATTACTCTGAGTACTTCCCAATTTTATTTATTTCAATTTACTATAAAATCTGTCGCAAGCGATTTCATAATTGCGAATAAGCAATCAACAGTCAATTACCTTGAAATTTTTTAGTCAAAATGTCTGATAAGAGGAAACAAAATTATGTGAGATCGCAGGCGAACCTTCTCCGATGCCATCTCTGTATAACACTATTAGGCTAACACTGAAAAGAAGTGAAAAAATGCAAACTCATATGGTATGCTACCACAATTACACAGATAAAAATACGGAGTTGAATCTAACACCGTTTTAACTCTTTTCCGGTGTTCCCTCGCGACCATCCGTTCAAGGAGCCTCCATTTCGGAGTTAAATGTTTTGCTACTA
Organism: Protaetia brevitarsis; assembly: GCA_004143645.1. Lineage (NCBI taxonomy): Eukaryota > Metazoa > Arthropoda > Insecta > Coleoptera > Scarabaeidae > Protaetia > Protaetia brevitarsis. Next base: position 68,625 of record RXPK01003196.1, read on the forward strand.
AACGGATGGAAATACAGAGATATTTTGCTTTCCATAGAGGAAAAAACATCTTTAACCGAGGGAACCTAATCCGTTAAGGATCAATTTGTCTCTCTTATACAGTTTTACTATTTTGCAATAAATGTAAAAGTTTCCGAAATGGAGTAATTTTAACTCCTACTGCTGTTATTAAAATGAATAACGGATGTTGTTTCCCCCATATGTATGCAATACTACTATCGTATCAGATAAAATTATCTCCGTTGCTAATGTAAGTAACTCCACTTGGAAATAATTACATCCGCAATAAACAAACGGACGGTATTAAATAAATCCACAGTGAATACAATTTTCTCCGCCAGAGAAAAGATTTTGCTCCATATTGGATCAAATTACTTCCGGTACGGAAACATGTTAACTCCGTTTCGGAATGTATTTCATCCTTGACACATGAATTTATTTCCGTTAAGAAGGTACCTGCCACAGGATTCGAGCGGATTATTATCGGAAGAGAAGAGAATATCTCTCTAGTGAAAAGGTTTTTAACTTTATTTTTATGTTACCTAGCTCCATAGTAGCTAAGTTTAACATCATTTGAGTTAATCATGAGGGCTGTTCTATGTGGACAGAAGCACCATGGCTGAGTGCATTTATTCTATTATTTATCATTAAAATGCATCAAAAATGTGTCGCAACCTCAAGTTCTTGAATTATTTTGGATATATTTCTAATGATTACTAGGATAGACACACTAAGCACGTCCTCTTCTGCGGTCACAGAGCAGCCATCATTGGAATTGCTTTAATTTATCCATAATATAGTCCCTTCTTCGAGTTTTGTACGACCGTGGGTTGAAGGCACGACACAGTTGAAACACCACGGATTCAGCTAAGACAAACGTGCTTTTATTCAGGAGCTAACACCTAGATGTAGTGGGGGTTAATTAAAATTGGTACCTCGTAGATTGAAAATTAAATAAGGATGCACAAGTTTCTTACCTGCTTTATCTACATCTGCCTTGGTGATGTTTGCTTCCATAACTCTTACATCTTTTACGGTTTTCGTACTTTACTCTGATGTGTATTTATAAATTTCAGGTACAGTGCATTCGACATATCCTTCTCCATTCTCGAACTATTGCAAAATGACCACGTCCAGACTTGTTGCACATGCGCTGCACTAATATCGCTTTAATAAATGCGCACGCCCTATGCAAACTTGAAATTTTCAAATGGTTAGGGAAACAGTTTACGATTTGGAGAACAAATGTTCCCAATCGGAGGTATCCTTTCCTTTTCGCGTTGAGGTATTAGAAGTAAAACATCTGTTAAAGCAAACAAATTATCACCTCCGTGAAGGAGAAAATATAATGTAATGTTAGGGATATTTGTTTACATTAGGACGTAAATACGGTTGTGTAGATGCGGAGAGAAAAGGAGATTATTTCTTCCTTGAAAATCATATTAGAAAGCGGAGTAAATTCAATCTCTCCGTTTTGTTGAGATTTTGTACAAAACCGAGGAAATACTTTCTGTTTCAGCTACGGCAAACTCCTTTTGAACAAAATATTTCCCAAAACGGAGACTCCGTATTTCACATCCCTGAAATTTTTACTGTGTACGGAGTTACAGTAATAACACTAACGTTCAAGATAAGGCCGGTTTTCTCAATAAATGGTCACTTTAGTACTTTAACAAAAGCCTGTGTATTATTTATGGGAACTTTAATTTAAAGTTTGAAGCTTTAAAGTGACATTATGAAACTCGCCCTTAGGCAGTAAGTGTATAATGATATTATAATTATATAACATAATGAACAAAATCAAATACAGGCATTATGAAGAATGGCAAACATTCTTAAAAATTGCAAATTTATACTGGATTCTTACACAGAAAATAGAGCGGAAGGGTGGAGTATGCAACTGGAGATGCATGGATGCATTAAAGCTCGCTTAAATCATCAAATTTATTTAAAGTTTAAAACCATCCTTACTTATTTGCGCACAAATTTCCCTCTTTACTTTGTTTATGTTTGAACGACGTTTGGTATAGCGTTTGGTAACGTAAGCTGTCGATATATGTGTGGCTTTAAATTCCCCGAGCCGAGTGTTAGTGACTCTACCCCTAATCTGGGGATTATGCGGAAACCGTACAAACGCTTTAACGGCGATCCGAGTCACGTGATATGTGTGAACCGTCAAATGGGTCGACAACTTTTGAGACATCAAGGAGAAACGTTGTATGTGATTTCGCTTTGCCTCAAATTAGCTTTATAGAAGTGAGTTTTGAAACTGACTCTAAATATTTCAGTTATATGCATACAAAGAAACCTGATTTATTGTAGTTTCTAAGAAAAAAAAAGTGGAGTGAGATAGAATTAAGTTCAAATGATTAAATTTATAGTTATCAAATATATTTAAGTAAATCTAGTAGTAATATTACCCCTCAGTTTAAGATGTTCAGGTTCACTTCGATCAGAGTATTATACAGGATGATGCACTAAATGGATTTTTTTTTTATAACTCGTAAACATGGGATGGATAAGGAAAAAAATTTATTGGATTAAGGTACAATGCCTTCAATTTAGTATTATGAAATACAATATCCTCTATGTTACAGTATTTTTAAAAGTATCAGTAAATTATAGCTACTTATTAATTCCACATCTAATAAATCTTCATGTGTTTCTACGAAATGTTGTTCAAAATTTTACTCTATAAATGCACATTCTGAAATAATTGATGATCTATACGTGCAAAAAGTCATAAAGTGTCAATTGTAAATCTTCGGAGGAAGTATATATCATACGTGGAGACAACGCCCGCCATTGCTTTTCCCGAGGGTCAATCCGCTGCGTTAGGACTGAAATTAAGTCACCCAGAGGAGTTTTTTTTTATTATTATTATCTTTTTATTTATTTTATCTATCCTGATATTTAATATTAGATATTACTCTGCTTACATCACTACGTCAAGTAAGTGAAGTGTTTTTATTGTTGACGATCTTATTATTCTGCGAATATTAAATATATTTAGCAAGCTCCAACATCTCTACCATTTGTCGACATTTTTAACCATTTTAAATTTTATCTCTAAATAAATACATATTGTAATAAATATTTAAAATATCCAGGCTCAGTATACTTTAATTTGTTTATGGTTCAGTAAATTTTAAATAATAATAGTTATCATTTTTTATCCATGTGAAGAATAATTTAGGAAGTCTTGCCAAATAAATTACGGATATTTTATTTTGTTTTTCTTTGCTCTTGCCAATGTTTAATGATACTCTTTAAGATATATAATGCTATGATATCTAAGGTATTGAATCTAAATTACAGGCATTTAGAACAGGTTTCTGAACCAAATGAACAAGTAATTCAAAAGTGAGGCGTGTGCTCAGTAGCCTACTTCACAGGCGAATTATGAATTTGTTAAAGATAGTTATTTAAAACGGACAATATTAGCATTAGGTGCTAAATATTGCCTTTATTAAAATGTAAACTTTATCATATATGTAAAGTTAATGAAAGTTTTGATTGGTTGTGGAATTGGTAATAATAAATTAAAAGTTTATTCCAATCAATTATTTATTTTAAATTTCGCTGTGTCTACCGGTTTCGGCCTTTGCCATCATCTGGCACACAAGTAGTCTAAGAGGATCAGGTGCTACTGATTAAAACTACATTCATATGCGTAGCACCTGATTCCTCTTAGAACGTACTGTGTGTCCAGATGATGGCAAAGGCCGAAACCGGTAGACACAGTGAAATTTAAAATAAATAATTGATTGGATAGAACTTTTAATTTATTATTACCAATTTATCATATATGTTAATTCAAGCTCACCTGGTATATTTTAGGTTTTTTGGTAATATTTTGCTCGAAGATTTTTTCATTCTCGGGATGTTCTTTTGCTGAGGTTGGCGTATTCCCCTCAAACTAGAGAAATTAACGTATTTTAATGTCGGTTAGCGATATCTTTCAAAATTCAAGTTGGCCTGCCTGTTAGCGATAACAATCGAAAGCTGTTAACTGATAAATCTGGTTTGAATCCTCATTCTGTTGGCGGCCACGAGAGACGACGGTTGTATTAATTTGCTATAACGATTTTTATGCCACAATGCCAAAAAAATATCAAAGTTCCAAGAAGTGTTACCTTAAAAAATATGAAATTTATATGAAAAAAAAGAAGTATGATTTTGTTGTATTTTTTGTCTTACTGTTGTATGAAAGAGCCCCACGTTGGGCGCCAATTTTTATGGGAAAATTCTTGACAAGTTGCAGGTATTCAATAAGGATTTAATTATTCAGGAGTTGTATCGGTACTTTTTTAGGTTTTTTTCTTTTTTTTTTGAAATTGTGGCATGAAAATCGTTATAGGAAATTAATACAACCGTCGTCTCTCGTGGCCACCAACAGAATGAGGATTCAAACCAGATTTATCAGTTAACAGCCTTCCATTGTTATCGCTAACAGACAGGCCAACTTGAATTTTGAAAGATATCGCTAACCGACATTAAGATACCGTTAATTTCTCTAGTTTGAGGGAATACAGCAAAAGTTACGAAAGAACATCCCGAAGGATGAAAAAATCGCCGAGCAAAATATTACAAAAAACATAAAATATACCAGGTAAGCTTGAATTAAGATGTATAATAAAGTTTACATTCTAATAATAAAGGCAATATTTAGCACCTAATGCTAATAATGTCCATTGTAAATAACTATCTTTAACAAATTCATAATTCGCCTGTAATGTAGACAACTGAGCACACGTCTCACCTTTGAATTACTTTCTTCATTTGCTTTAAACCTGTTCTAAATGACTCTAAATTAAATTCCATACCTTTGTTCCATAACAATATATATATATATATATTATATATATATATATAATATATATATATATATATATATATATATATATATATTGTTACGCTACACAGTAGCATACAGCCCGATTAAAAAATAAATTTTACAAAGAATACATTAATTGAATTAAAAAAAAATCAAGTTTTATATATACAGTGTCATCTATTTTTATAATTTTGATTTAGAAGTGTTCTGTCTCACCAGCCAGATGGCATGCAAGGCGAGAAATTTCCGATCGAGGGGCGGTGACATAAAAAAAATATTGAATGGCTCGTTAACTCTCTTATATTTTAACTCGCTGGAGTACGCATGGAGATGTGATAGGATGATGTTGTCAATTGTCCTCTCCCTCAAATTAATGTTTAAGACCAGTTTAAATGATGTCTTATAGGCATGATTATGTCGTGTCTTAATCGTATTCAATCCCTTATGTGTAAATGAAACATTTAAGTGTGAATAAAAGTGATTTTATTTACTTAAGTCAAGTTCAAAATGTGACTTGTTTAATATCAGACATTAATCTATGGATAATAATCTCAGGTAAGTCCGTGAGTTCGTTTAATTAATAACACTAAAGTTTCATTAAGTGATTCCACCTTTTGCGATTCAAATTCATAGTTTCTTACTTAAATACGTTTGAAATAAATTTTAAAAATCCGCGTTTCTGACCGTTCAAATGGAGTTATATTAGATTTGAATAAACGTGTGAAACAGAGTAGCCAACCTGATGGTAATCACTGGATATTGGTTCGTAACGTAAAACATAACAAATACATATAAACTAATTACACAAATTTCCCTAAAGTAACTGGAGACCGCTTAGCTATGTTACAAACGATTTTCTAACTCAATTTTGCACAACGGATTAAATAAAAATTTCTATAAGTATAATTCAAATTAGATTATAATTGAAATAATACGTTTATTTTTATAGGTAGATTTGACGAGGTGTACCTTTTTGCAGGACCGAATTCTGCGATCATCGGTGGTCAGGACTGTTCAGGTCGGATATGGGCTCTGGTTCGGGTACATCGAAGATAGGTACTTCAGATCAGAGAGGATGGGTCACTCAGGACAGGAACATTACTCGGAAAAGTCGTCGTTGAAGAAAAATTTCCCAAAAATCGTGTGTAATTTGGAATAAAATTTATGTGAAAAACTTTGTTTAACAATTAACCATTATTTTTAGATTGAAATTTGGGTTAAAATTGGATTTTATCGAAAAAGCCGTTAAATTTCAAGAGAACAAACAGAAATATGTCTGCCTCGAACAAGGTTCGGTTATTGAATGGTTCGAATTGAAAATGTTTTTAACTGAATCGAAAGCGATTGTCTCCAAGCAAGGAGTCCAACTGTCTTAAGTGAAATTCCGTTAATATAACCAAAATGAGAAGCCTCCATTTGTTTTACATATGAGAATGGCCATGTGATCGACAGAAACTATCGTATGTTTCAACGATGTGAAAATAAATAAAATTACAAAATCTGGAATCACCTTACACTTTTTATATAATAAAGGTATGAGTCTCTGAATTATTAGAAAAATACATTTGAAATTTTTAAACGCTTATTACTATATAAAATTAACAATCTAAAATTCATTACTATGCCCCCCAAAAGGTAGGCAACCATTTATACACATAGAATTGTTACAGAATCCAATTTCCAGCAATTCCCATGTCTGTCTGTTGACATATCAAAGCAATTGGTCTGCCAATGCATATAAAAACATTATTGAACAAAAATTTACAGAAATAAATACTCTGTAAAAGAAATAAAACTGTTCACTCGAATTAAAGGTGGATCCAAATTTGATCTGTCAAAATCTATTGTAAAATTATACTATACAAATTCTAATATTCATTTTCGATGTGTAGGTGTATCACTGCTGATCATCTTGCTTCCTGAAGGGAAAATTCTAAAGGAAAAATCCTTTAGAAGGACCTGCCAAATGCAGAGATTACCTACATCACCTGGACATCGTCTAGCTGTCTGCTGCTACATATTATATCCTTTTTTTTTATTATATCTAATAAGTTTTAAAATATAATAATAAAAAATAATAAAATAGTGACATTCCCTTTTTAAATAATAGTAGAATATCAACTACTCTGTCCATAACAGTATATAGATTTGATGAACTCGTTCTTTGGATCAATTTTAATGCATTATCTCATGCGAATAATCATTTCTTTTCTTGTTTCAAGGTCCTATTTTTGGTTCAGTATATGAGTACTAATCTACACTTGTAAATCCTTCCAACGTTTTCTCATTCAACCCTGCCAAAATTAATCTATCACACTTTTGGACGTTTTTTTTTTCCCACAGCGCAGCGGCTACAATGCCCTCCGAGTGTTCGATCAAATTAACCGAAGCGAGTACATCGTAATGGATCCGTCCATTGTGATGTTGGGAACCAAGGCAAATCGACGGAGACAAACATTTCACTCGATCGTCGAAGCGAGTCGTTGTTGAACACTTGTCACTTATAATTTCTTCAATAAAAGATTTCGAAACGTCTTTGGAACTTAGTATGGAACGGTGGTTAGAACCGGATAAACAAAACAGATAAAATAAAATAACACACACCAACGAATAACTTTTATATTTCATTGCGACACACATCCTCATACAGGTTTTACGCATTTCTTTCGCTGCAACTCTTCTTATTTTGATCACCAAAGATTGCAGGTATACGTTTATGCACCTCTCTGATATTCCCTGGATTCCTTTTCCGTCTCTTTCCTCGGCGGATTGGCTAGATCGCGACCGATAGCATCGGGGTTTTATATCTATACGTATGTATACACAGTCCAAGTGACGCAGATGCCGCTTCTTTGCCGTTTCCATCTGTGTGTGTAGCCGTGCGCTTTATTTATGTTATTGATCGTGCCGTTATTGAGTGGAGTACACACACAGCACGCATAACATTCCCTGGCAATTAAAAAATTCCGGCCGCATCGGATCTCTCTGTGTGTGTGTGTAGAGTGTCTTAAACGCGAGGTTTATTTGTGATATTTTATGTGCTCTTGCACAGTCGGTCGCAGTTTGTGGGGATATCATCGGGATGTGTGTGCTCTCGTTACCGTTATTTCTGGGAGAGTTAATTAGTAATTAAAATAAGTATAAACAAGTGAGGAGAAATCGAAATAATGTTTTTTTTTTCTTTTTAACAGAAATAAGAAGGTTTTTAATGGTCGATGCGAAACATATCGGCTACACATAAAGTTAATTTGATTTGAACAATTGTTTTGGAAATTCGACACGAAAATGGTGTAAAGACGTTACTTCCACATAGTGACATTTTCATTGTAAACAAAGTTAATAACCCCAAAATGATTTTATTTTTCTGCATGGGCGGGTGTAATCCAAAGAAGGCAACTCGGCCAGAAAGACCTATTCTGCCCCTATGTCAGTCAGGTTGTATGTATGTATGTATGTAGTTAGGGTGGTGTTACACTGCGACTTAAAGATCTATTGTGTCCCTATTCTGCTGCTTTACAGCTGGCCTTCCAATCCTATTCCTTTCAGAAAGTGTAGGATGTCAGAGAGCCCCAGTCTAGGTAAGTCTCCCTTTTCGATTTCACATGCTCCCAGGTGCAATGCCCTCGAGTTGCACAGTGCTACACAGTTTGAGAGGAGGTGGATGGGTGTTTCATCCTATTCCCCACAAAATCTACATTCAGGTTCCTCGCTAATCCAAGCTTACTCAGGTGTCCTTTCAGTTTACAGTGGCCTGAAAGTATTCCTGTTAATATGCGAACATTGTTCTTACTCAGGTTGATGCATTCTGTAAACTCTTCTGGTTATAAGTTCCAGAAGAATTTTACTTTGCCTCATTCCCTGGAGATTTTCCCAGTAACTGGATTTTCTCTGTTCCATTTCTGTTTTTAATTTCTTCAGTATCGTACTGCTACTTAACCGCAAAAGGGTTCAGGCCTATAAAAGGATTCCAGCCCTTTTTTTGCAAGGTTATCCGTTATTTCGTTTCTTCACTCCTGTGTGACCCGGAACCCACAGGAGGGTTACTTTATTTCTTTTGCCTAGCTCATTTAATTTCCCTAGGCATTCCCAGACCATCTTGGAACTGATTTCATATGACTCAGCGCCTTGAGGCTGCTTGACTATCAGGCATGATGATAATCTCCTGCTTCCGATAATTTCTATCTATATTGAACTGGACACATTTTTCAATAGCGTGTATCTCCGCCTGAAATATACTTGGATATTTTCCCAAGCTTTCGAAATATGTGGTTCTAGGCCCATATATTCCTATTCCAGTTCCCTCTGCCGTTTTGGAGCCATCAGTATACCATTTGATGGCATTTCTATTCAAGTTCAAGATGGTGTTATGACCCACTTGCTCCTGTTACTCAGCTTTATGATGAATTCCTTCACAAAGCTGAATTTTTTTTAACATATCATCCCGGGGCATATCCCAGGTTTGATCACCGTCAGGAGATTGAGGCCTATGCCTAATCATTCCTTCCTTAACCAATCTGAGTGTGGTTCTTTTTGCCGCGCCTCCTACTACAATATGGAGGGGGGTAAGATCCAATACTACTTCGATAGCTGCTGTTGGGCAAGTTCTCATAGCGTCAGTCAGGTTGCACCCTATCAAAAAAGTTCGCAATCTGGCTGAGAGTTAACTTACCAACTCTGCGTACGTCCAATCGATCGACTCCAAAGTGCGTTTGGCTCACAAGAAGGTGAGCAGGAGTTTCCTCCGCACTCCCACACTTCTGCACAGGGGAGAGATCATTAGCCCCATGCGATGCCTGTGTTTAGGTTAAGATTCCTGTGAGTAATCTCGATATGTCCCTGCTCATAAAGACTACCCTTATGGGGTCCATTCCAAAAGGAGCAGTGCTTAGCAGCAAGTTGAGACCTGACAAACGTTTTGATGCCGCCATATGAACTACCACACGTTGGTTCTGGAGCTCGCTGGCGCTCCTTGCGAATGTGTCAGCTAGTTCATTGCCTCTGATCCCAGAGTGACCAGGCACTTATCTCAATGTAACATTTAGATGTTTAGATAAGCTTTTTGTGGCACCCCATTACCACCTCAGAGCCAAATCTGGCAGCCCACAAAGCTTTGAGGGCAGCTTGACTTTCGAAGATGATTTCTAACCTTCCATTCTTGCGCGGGTAGTTTGAGATGCCCTCAGCACAAGTCTGGATGATAATAATAATTTCCAGCGGTATAGATCCCATTTCAGTTTTGCGGATATACGCTATTGCAGTTTCCCTGCTGGAGATATTTACGCTGTATCCCCCAGAGAAGATGAAAACGGCCCAGATCTTATCCGTCTTTATGAACAGTGGTACTCTCTGTTCGATGTAGTTGAAGATGCTAGTGTGGTTTTCGACTTTGCCAGAGAAACCTTTGCATTGACTATATTTTGTTCTTTTCGACTCAAACACCAACAACCAAAGAATTTTTCGATGACTACAATTACATATCCAGAAAGATAAAACTAAGCCTCACCTGGAGAAAAAAAAACTGTGTTAAGAGGATATTCTCACACTTTAGATTATTTTGGAACCATTGACAAAATTCCACTCGTCTTGGATAATCCACCGGGAGAAGCTTATGAAAGAAAATATTGCAGCTTATATACATGATAGTGTCAGAAATTTTACTTACTGCCATAAGACAAATTTTGCTTGTTAGACCGTTACTTAAATGGTTGGACAATTTGGACAATTGTTTTTCATCAATGGCTTCTGAATGGCTTCACATTTTCAGATGTGCGTTTAGACGGCCGCCCACTTCCAGTATTTCAATCGACGCCGACGCTACCAGTCTCTCTGAATAACTACAAAGAGTTTGTCAAAACATTGTAAAAACCATTATAGTCAAACATTAATTCAGGATGTTTTTCCCGAAAAGCAGCCATGCATTGTGGAATTGAATATATATTACCATTTGCTATTTATTTTCACACCAGTACGGAGTTACCAGTTTTTTTTGCATGATTTTTTTAATGATATATGATCACAACTGGTATTTACTGCGTTAGGCTTATTTCAAACTAAAGCTGGCACTTTTGACGTAATCATGTAATAATACAGTTCTATCTGCAACTACTAGACGCATGATACAACTACATACACCCAGGGGCCTATTGCATAAAAGTACAATTACAATTTACAGGTGATATTTTTTTACAATCTGTCAAAGTTTGACTTATATAATATATTTTTGCAACGCCTGTAAGTCAAATTTTGACAGATTGTAAAAAAAAATATCACCTGTAAATTGTAATTGTACTTTTATGCAACAGGCTCCAGGTGTGCTCGAGACGAGAACATTATTCTGATATTCTTGCTCAGACGCGTCATAGAATCTATCAGTTGACAAATATTATTAAACTTTGACAGTTGACAACTCCTATGACGTGTCTGGGCAAAACAGCAGAATAATCTCGTTTCGAGCATAATTTGTATAATGTTGTGCCAATGACTAGACGTTCTGGCTATTTGCTTACACGTGACAAGTTGGACAGAGTTAGATTTGCTTTTGATGGTAGATTATTAGCATCAGAGAATGTTTGTTTATTTTTTACACCTGTGAAAGAATAGTAACAGAAGACGTTCACTATTACCTGTATATTGCATGTATATGTAATATATATCTGGCGTGCCCCTAGGTTAAAATTTGGGCCCAATACTATTTAATCTGTTCAAATAATATTTTTAGCTTATTTAAATACTGCGTACTTATTCACAGTAGCAACGATTGTAAGGAATTGCAACAGGACTTGAACAGTATTGTCGATTTATGGATAGTTAACAAGGTTACACTTAATATTGATAAATGCGTTGTAGTCTCTTACACGAGACGATTTCTGTTATGCCTCGTATCGCCAAGTAATACAAAGAGTGTTCCCATCAACTTGAACTTGAGAGTGCTATTTGACACACTATGCTTATATTCTCACAGCATATTTTGACTGTCTGCACATTAGCATCTAAAACACTTGATGGTTTCATTATTCGTCTATAGTCTGACCAGGAAAGCTTATTAAAAATAGAATGGCTGCTGCTAATGTAGATATACTACAGGCGTTAAGGCCAGGAAAGATAGAGAGATTAAAAGAACATCTCTCAGTGTCTGTAACAAAAAAAAATATGTCTATTTGCGATGGTTGGCTAGTTTCATCAGCCTAGTCAAATATTATTTTGTACCCGTCATTCCATTTTACGAGTAAAGATATCAGAAAGAAAACTCTCTTAATGTTCTAAAAAATCGTTTGATACAAAGATAATTACTAATCTTACACTCTTGAAAATTTTAACACTTTTTTGACTAATTTAATAGTCAGGAGAGGTCCACACTGTTTTCGTGTTATTTTGTCGAGAACTGTAGAAGTTTAAATTTGACGAACAAAGATAGTCAAGTATTGTCTATTGCTAAGGGGTTATTTTTGTCCAACTAACACGTGGAATTATGATATACTTCTAGTTACATTTTATTTGATCTAGACTAGACAAATTTACTAGCTGTTTAACTAAATGAATGCGATCTATTGGAATATTTAACACCGTTTTCTAAACACAACGTCTTTTTAATATGCAACTCCTATTTCTTAGTGCTATAATATTCTCTCTTTAAGACGTTTTCACAATTATAAATATACAGAACCACTCATTCAAAAGTTTTGGTTTCAACTAAACGTACTAATTTTAAAATGATTTTTTGAGAACCATTATAAAATTAAGTGAATGTTTATGCTATTTGATTCAAATCTGAACTAATTACGTAAATAGTTGTTCAAAATACATCTTTAAGATGTTGAAATTTTTTATGCCCACTGGAATTAACGTTTAATAACACAAGGTTACACTTTGCAGGTCAGTCACATTTGGTGGTTTGTTTGGATATGTTAATACGCAGAAACAAACTCGAAAACAGATACACCTGCAATACAGGTGGTGCGTATAATGCAATACTGTATTAGATTGGGTGGGGGTTTCTATATTTCTATCCGAGGGAAAAATTCTGATTGGTTGATGCTTCTGAATGTCTAGAGAAAATAGTAAATCCTCATATCTGAACAAAGAATTCACACCAAATTCTAGTAATTTCTGTTCTACTAAACACATGTAGTCAATTCGTCTGGCAAAGTTTGTAAAAATCAACACTAAAATATTTGACTAGCGCAAAATTAACGCCAACACCGTCATATTTTCAACAGTGTATATTCAAACTTGGCATTGGGTAAATTATCTTGTTTCTGTTAATAACAACTGATGTTATAAAATGTTAAATAGAAACGAGAAAACAAATCAAGCTCTCTTATTTATCGAGCTGTTTCCATTCGATTCCCTTCTTGCCTCGTGCCCTTAATTAAAACCAAGGAATTGACATTTCTCTCCGAGATTCACGGAGAACGCTATCAAAAGGGAGACAAAATACCGGTAGGAACCAAGAATAAAGGTGTACAAATACCTTCAATTCCGAGCGAACGAATACAGCGGAGAGTTAGCGCCCTTCCAAAGTGGACAATTAAAATTAATTGGTGTCCCAGAGTCTGTGTTTACATTTTTAATAGGAGCGAGCTTCCAGTGCGGTGCGTTATCTAACTAACTGCTGCCAACTGTTGCTCTCGTTCGGCCTCGTGTTTGGATCCGATGCTACTACGGCCGACTTTGACTTTGACTAATGAATTCTCGTTTTCTCTTTTCATTTTTAATAGAATGATTGTGCGGGGAAAACAAGATAATTTGCTATCAAGTGTATAAACTTTTGAATTTGGAATATATTACGTTTGGTTAATTTTTGGGTATTCGTGAATCAGCTGTGCTACAAGAAGGAAAACGATTTCTTTTTTGACCGAACTTGGTAAAAACCTTTAGCTATTGAAAGGTAATAATTGATTAAAATTTAATATTCTGAATAGTGTTTTGAATCATCTGAGTGCAATCACTATTGAAGTTATTACATTGGACGAATTTAATTAAAGTTTCAAGTGAATTCAAGGCTTCTAACACTGTTGGCATCTTATCTCCATCCTCAATTCCACCTCAGATTCCTCATAACCAAAGGTTATTTCCTACTGGCAGATGCAATAGTCTCTTCATCAGAAGGAATCTCAGCTACAAGTACGTTATCATCAACATTTAAATTTAAATTATATGACCCATTCTTGTAAAGCATCGACAATATCTTTTATTTCTTTATTATTTTCACGCTCAATCCATAAAGCCAATGGGATATTGTCCTCATTGTTTTGTTCATTTCGCAATCCAGAATGACGGAAGCAATTTGGAATATGTAATTGCGCTCACAACTGCATCCAGTATGATAATTTTTAGTTGCAAGTTTGCCGTCTAAAGCAGTAATTATCTTCAAAAAGTAGTGGCTGTCTACAATGAGCTTTTAAACATCGCATAACCTCTTGATCCAGAGGATCAAGTACGACTGTTGCATTTGGTGGCAAAAAACGACTTGTGAATATGCTGGACAGTTTTCAATCTAGATTAAAATCTCTCTTTAGCCTTGATGAGTGCTCTATCCCAATTCTGCAAATTTTTTCAAAAATTCGGTTGTTGGAAAAAAATATCTCAGAATATAATGAGTATTTTTGGAACATCTGGGTGAAGCCGCCTTGGTAATAACAACTAGTCTTCTTTTGCCAGAGCAGTCCAACTTCGTATAGACAAACAAAGTAATATAACACAAGACTTTAGTTATTTTTCCTTCTGAGCACTTTTCTCCTCTAAATGATAAAGTTTTATTGGACAACATCCTAAAAAAAGAGGCCACTTTCATCACCATTAAAGATATCACCTTCATCATACTTTTGCTTAAGATTTGGCTAAAATTTTTTTTAATAACCACTAATTGGGACTTCTAAATTTTCACTAGCAGATTCACCATGCATTTTTTTTCACACTGGATGTCAAATCTTGGTTTGAATCAGTCAATCCGTCCTCTGGAATATACAGTTTTCCTCGTTGAAGATTTTGGTTCTTGTTAGTGTGGTGTTTGATTTTTATGGAGCCTTTCAAACTCTGAAGCTTGAGCTTGAGGATATCAAAATATTTTAACCGCTTCTTACTGAAATTCAGCTTTGTGAAGGAATTCATCACAAAGCTCAGTAACAGGAGCGAATGCGATCATAACACCATCTTGAACTTGAATAGAAATGCCATTAAATGGTATACTGATGGCTCCAAAATGGCAGAAGGAACTGGAATAGGAATATATGGGCCTGGAACCACATATTTCGAAAGCTTGGGAAAATATCCAAGTATATTTCAGGCGGAAATACACGCTATTGAAAGATGTGTTCAGTTCAATATGGATAGAAATTATCGGAAGCAGGAGATTATCATCATGTCTGGTAGTCAAGCAGCCATCAAGGCGCTGAGCTCATATGAAATTAGTTCCAAGATGGTCTGGGAATGCCTTGGGAAATTAAATGAGCTAGGCAAAAGAAATAAAGTAACCCTCCTGTGGGTTCCGGGTCACACAGGAGTGGAAGGAAACGAAATAACGGATAACCTCGAAAAAAAAAGGAACTGGAATGCCTTTTGTAGGGCCTGAACCCTTTTGCGGGTTAAGTAGCAGTACGATACTGAAGAAACTAAAAACAGAAATGGAGCAGAGAAAATCCAGTTACTGGGAAAATCTCCAGGGAATGAGGCAAAGTAAAATTCTTCTGGGAACTTATAACCAGAAGAGATTTACAGAATGCATCAACTGACTGTAGAACAATGTTCGCATATTAACAGGAATACTTTCAGGTCATTTTAGCCTGAAAAGACACCTTAGTAAGCTTGGATTGAAAAGGCAATCTGAATGTGGATTTTGTGGGGAACAGGATGAAACACCCATCCACCTCCTCTCAAACTGCGTAGCAGTGTGCAACTCGAGTGCGTTGCACCTGGGAGCATGTGAAATCGAAGAGGGAGACTTACCTAGACTGGGGCCCTCTGACATTCTACACTTTCTGAAAGGAATGGGATTGGAAGGCTAGCTGTAAAGCAGCAAGAATAGGGGCCACAACAGATCTTTTGGGTCGTAGTGTAACATCACCCTTCTATCTATCTACATCTACTGAAATCCACCTTTCAAGAGAGATTTCTTCTACCTCTGGTTTGGACGAACTTTACATCTTGAACGGTTAGATATTTTTCTCTAGTAGACCATATCTATTAGACTTTAGCAATTTATCTTCTCCAC
This sequence comes from Protaetia brevitarsis, assembly GCA_004143645.1. Lineage (NCBI taxonomy): Eukaryota > Metazoa > Arthropoda > Insecta > Coleoptera > Scarabaeidae > Protaetia > Protaetia brevitarsis. Next base: position 84,671 of record RXPK01003196.1, read on the forward strand.
AAATTACAACCAAAATACGCCTTTTTTTAAATTTATCATTTATTTCAATTTTTTGGCTTAAACTTATACTTTTGTCTTTATTTTTGAATTGTAAAGCGCATCTGGTCATCATAGATTTGGTTAACTTGGATCAGCCTGTATATTACGACCACTTTTTTTTTGTATTAATAAATAAATGTCCAAAAAAATGTTTGTTAATTATAGTCAATGTATATTGTTGAAGTTTTAACCATCAGAAGAAACGGAACGAGACGATGATGTTAATTAATTATATATCTTCCCTCTCTGTCTGTCATTATTGTGCGAGTGTCGCGATGTAGATGAAACGAACTTCATTAAGAATATACCCCTGGGTTTCTTTTGTCTCCTCATTTCCCCGGGGATAATCCTGGATTTTGTGGACACAAAACGCTGTGCCAACTTAGACTCGATTCTGACACAATTGATCTCGTCTCGTTTACTCTACGTTTTAATTAGTACAGACATTGTTGGGTTTGAGTACGGTTAATAGATATGAGTACCTCTTTCGTACTGCGGGCTCCACATTAGAGGTAAATATTGATATATTCCACATAATAGACGTGACGTGGATTCATTTTTCAGTGCGCTGCACTGATTCAAGGCGCATGGAGAAGGCATTATAACATTAAGGCAACATATTCTATACAAGGTGTGTATAAACCTGTAAAGTACTTTTTGGTGCTTAACATCGTAGTAAAAAGGCATTTGTCTCGGCTGTAGATCGATAATCGCATAATTCGCATAATAAATACAATTTGAATTGATGCCAAAATTAGAAGGTGATATTACCAAAAATAAATTTTAATAGAGAATTAAAATTTAGATTGAATAAGGTACTTGTGATAAGTATAGGTACTTTTGTATCTAATTTAATCAATTTATAAGTCTGCATATCCATTGTTATTAACTTTAACAACCTAACTTAATTCTTAAATAACTCCTAATTGCCATCGAAAAACTTTTATAGTCTTCGGGAGCATAATATGCATATACGTAGGAGCGCTGCTCCAGACTTAAGTCGATCATAAAATTTAACTACTTTTTAATGGGTTTAAATAGGGAAATTATATTGCTGCTGTTCACCTTCACAATGTAACTAATGAAGACTTAATTACGGTTATTTTTTTGTATCATACTTTATCTATTAATACATACTAATGCTGTTCGATAAGCTAATATTTAAACTATTAGTACGGGCGTTTTTATAACGCATATTTATATTACAAAACACTTTACATCAGACGTAAAACAAATAAAAAATGAAAACAGCATAATAAAGCCGGCACACGTTGCCATCAGAACGAAAAAGAAAAAAAAACTAGAAAAAAAAGCAAACATTCATACTTTTTTTAGTTCCTATATGCCCGCATGTCACATTACTCGACAAACGACCGCCATAAATTACATTTTGTTTATTATTTACGGCTTACCGGAGCCCGGCTGGGACCGTTTAACATTTAAACATTCAAAGTTGAGTTAAGTCCTTTTGTCGAACACGCACACTTTAGCGAATATATCTGCCACAGGTACCGTATGTTACATTGATGAAGGATGCGCTCGTTTAGGCGGGTGACAGGTCAGTTTTTATAATCTTGTAATGTGACCACACAAGAGGAGATTATTCAAAAAATACGTTTTTTCGTCCATATTCAGAAGTTTGTGCTACTTTTACGAAAGTATAAACAACGAACCACTCTCATGATGTGAGATTATTGACAAATAGGGTAGGATACGAGTTGGTGTTTAGACAGTTTCCGTCGTCAAAGGACTCTATGGTATTCTATGAATCTGACGTTTCGGTATTGAATCGACTGGCATCATCATCAAGTAGCTCTGAAAAGTCATAGTACTCAAGCCTAAAATTACACACGTTTTTAGACAAGTTATTAGATAGGGGGACACAATTTACGATCACACTGTATATACAACTTCAGATATGCGGAAGATGCAATTCTTCTCATCGAAGCAACCTGATAATGACAATGGATCCACTGTCGAAACGTTGAATTTTGAAGTGTTTAGCATCTCATCTAGGGAAATGTAGGATAGAATATATTGGGATTGCTGACCCTCAAATAAAAATTTTGTCCCTATACAGGTTTATAAGAAAACTGCGTCAAACAATATATCTGACGTATGCGCCATGTTGGTTGACGATCATCCTATGACGCTTAAATTAACAGCGTACTGCTGTGATAGACTACCCGCGTTACCGCTGAGTGTATTTTAAGTTGCATAGTTTTGTTGTTATGATTACTCCGTTCGTTTGATTTCAATGTACCGAGAATTTTCACAATAATTTTGGTTTGTACAAATTTAGTTAAAGAGTTTGTTGTTTCATTTTAATTAATTTAGTGTTAAGTTTTTTAAAATAATTCCATTTATTTATTTGTCTAGTGTTCGCTACGTTTGATTTAATGCTTATTCTATTGAATGTTAGCGTATTATTTGTACGATTGCGTTGTACGATTTTGAGAGAGGGATTTTTGTAAGAAAAACAGTTGTAGAGTTTCGGCTAAGAAGTTCCTTGTTCGACTATTGACGTGAGTAGACGTATTTTTCAATCCTTGTCGCCATTTTATTATCCATTTTGATTTTGTAAATTTAAACATTTCTGATTTAATTTTATATAGCCAATCAAGGAATTCTTATTGTATAATTGTTAATGTATTGAAGTGTGCACATTATAGATATAAGTTCAATTATTAATTTTATTTAGGAATATATAATTTTTAGTTTTTTCTCTCATTATATTTTAAAGAGTTAATTTTCGGTTATTCAATTTTACTGTTTCATTTTTATTTATCAGTCACCTCGTCTGGGTGAGTAGAAGCATTGTTCTTGCTTTTAGTTTTTGCTTTAATGTAAATTTCTTGCATTTGTCCACAAGTTTATTTTAATTTGATACTACGTGGATTGAATTTGAAAGATTTTGGATTATCTTCCTGAACAAACAAAACTTTTGCTTTGCATAGGAAATAGCATTGAACTATTTTAATTTAGAATCAAGTGCAGTTTTTATTTTAGGCCAGAACCTTCAGTTCACGGTTTTTTTTTTCTGCACAAATTGTAATTTTTACTCATTTTGAATAATAAATTTGTTTGTTAATTAACGTCGTTGGGTTAAAAATTCTGTTCTTTTATTTTTATCTTTATCCTTTTCAATTTTTCGGGTAATTAAGAAAGTCAGATTTCATTCACTCACAATTTACTTTTCGTGGTTAGATTCAAGTTTTAATTCGCGAGGGTAACTCTGAGGTTAATAGTTCTTTTGCGCCCTTTAAAATTTTATCCGTTGAGCTAGCAAATTTTATTTTTATTTGTCTTTTTTAAAAAATTCAGTTTTGCTTTTTCATTTATTTCAACCAGTACACAGCAATACGTGATTTCTTTGCAGTGGCGTACCACGAAAAAACTGTCAAACGTTTTCGAAATCGTCTGTTACCCCTGAAGGACTTTTGGACAGCCGAAATACGCCTATTCCGGGGCGACAATATTCCCAAATCGCGGAAAAATATCCCTGAGTTAAAGAAGCGCTTCTTCTCGGAGCCTATACTGTGCGAGTTTTTTTGCCAAACATAGTCACTATTCCACAACAAATCAATGTATTACACTTCATTGATGATAATATCTTCATGAACATGAGAAAAATTTCTGCAAAATGGATCCCCAAATGTCTGAATGTTGATGACCAGACCGTGCAAGGGTGGAAGTTATCGCGTTCGATCTGTACTCGGTTTGAAAACGATGCAGACTTTTAAAGCCGTATTGTTACTATGGATGAAACTTGAGTACATACATTTCTACGACCCAGAAACAAAACAACAATCGATGGAATTGAAACACTCTAGTTCTCCAACGCCTAAGAAGTTTGGTGATGAAAAATCTGCTGGAAAAGTTCTTGGTTCAGTTTTTTGGGATTGCCATACAGTAATCATGATTGATTTTCTGGATAATGGTAGAACAATAACTGAGAATTATTATTCGATGTTACTGACCACTCTACGACAAGAAATTAAGAAGAGAAGACGCGGAATGTTGTCGAAAGGTGTCAAATCACGTGTTGCTATGCAAACATTTCGTGATTTAGGGTGCGAATTACTTGAACACCCCTCTTATTCAACAGATTTTGCTCCGTCCGAGTATCAGGTCCTTCCTCAACTGGAAAAAAAAAGCTTAAAAAGTCGTAAATTTTCTTCCAACAAACAGGTGATAGAAGCTCTGGAAGCCAGGTTTGCAGACCAAGATAAAAATTTATTTTTGAAAGGTCTAGAAGCATTGCAGGTTCGTTGTAATAATTTTGCTTTATAGTAGACTAAGAATCTTTCAATACACCCTCCAAGAAGTGCCACTCTCTGCTTATTAAATAAATATATTAAATAGTAGAAGCTATTGGTTACTGTTGTGTCCTTGGATGAAATTTGTTGTATATACATAATACAAATTCGTCTCACATTCCAAGAGATGACTAAATCCTGAGAAGATCTGTTTGTAGATACCATTCGACAATAAACGAATAAATACAGCAGATAATAATACTATAACAGCATTACAAATAATTTTGTACATAGCGACAGAGAAGAAACTTCTTTGTATAAACCGGACAAAATAAATCTTCGACTATATCTCATCCACGACTGAATTTGACGTTGTTCATAAGATATTATCGCGATCACGATTATCTGCAGATGCAAGTCGTGATCTTCCAGAATTGCAACCACCATCGTGACCGTAAATACACTTTTTTTTTTAACGCGAAAAACGTGCTCGGTATCCCTAGTCCGGTTAGAATTCGATTATTTTAAATTATGCCCGGATAACTCGGTTCGTTTCGGTAAAGCATCCACGGAGAGAGTCATCGCATCATTGATGTGGCGGTTTTAAAAATGTAACGGACTAAATGGGATTAAGATCTCTACGGTACGAAAGGTGGTGTGTCGCAAACGCCCATCTCCCTTTCCTATTTCGCATTACACATTTGCGGAAAATGGTTTCGCATGCATTTTTTACCGTGCATACTTGAATGAGGCTAAGGGGAGACGTCCTGGCTACGGTTATGGATTCTAAAAGTCGCTTTGGGAATGTAAAGTTTAGGGAGTTATCACTGAAGAGACAGCCGTGTCGAATTCTATAAAATTTTCCTAAATAGGATATGGACTATCTCCTTAGAGTTGGTTTAGCTAATTCGATGTGTTTACATTTTATCCAATACCTAAATTAACATGAAATTCTTACTATATGCATGAATAATCAGACCTACAAGTACAATCCAGTTATTTTGAAGCTTCTGTTAAAAGAGTGGTTCGCCGAAATGCAAACAGTTTTCAACTCAAAGTGTACACATAACATATTTAATAAAAAAACCGATTTAATAATCGTCGAAATACGCCTACACAGTGGCGATAAAATTTTGCCACCCCGAAAAAGTCGCGCGCCTCTTCAGAGCCTATACTTTATTAATTCTCCGCCAAACAAATTCGATTTCACCACCTGGAGTTACTATAAGTATAGGGTATTTTGAAACATCGTTTAAAGATTTTAAGAGCATGTAGTACGATCGAAAATAAGGTTAAAAGTCATAATAAACATATGTTCACACATCAACCGTTTACGAGATAACAGCGAGTGTTCCTAGTAGTACATGGATATAACATATCCCAGTAAACAGGTGCTTATCAGCTATTGTTTTATGACAGTTTAATTTGACGTTTTGTGCAATTTGTAGCAATTACAATGGTTGCGTATTCTAATGCTGAAATGAGCGATATGGTGTTCATGTACGGTCGTGCTAATGGGAATTCTTTACAAGCACGTCGCTTCTATGCTGAAACGTTTCCTGATCGCCAACTGCCTTCGCATGTGATGTTTCAGACGGTGTTTCAACGACTAAGAGAAACTGGTTCGTTTAAGAAGCGGTCTTCTGATACAGGACGGCAGAGAATAGCATGGACTCCACAGATAGAAGATCGAATTTTGAATATTATTGATGAAAATCCCGAAACTAGTGTTAGAAAAATTTCGACTCAAGTGGATGTAAGCAGCAATCTTATTTGGAGAACTCTTCATGAGCAACTCCTATACCCCTACCATATCCAACGGATACAAGCCCTTACTGCTCCGGATTATCAAGCGAGAAGGGCTTTCTGTGAGTGGTTTTTGCAAACAGCTCCTGATCGACCAAATTTCGCTGATAACATTCTTTTCACTGATGAAGCTGGTTTTACTAAAAATGAAATATTTAATTTCCACAACAATCACGTTTAGTGTGCATGATCCTCATGCTACCGTTGAAGTCAGGCACCAGCAACGTTTCTCTCTAAACATCTGGTTAGGCATGATAGGGGAGCGGTTGTTAAGACCGATTGTTTTGCCACAACGCTTAACAGGTTCTGCATACCTCGAGTTCTTGGAAAATACTTTACCTGAACTTTTGGAAGATTTACCTATAAATCTACGACTGAACCTCTGGTTTATGCAAGATGGAGCTCCACCGCACTTTACGCGTGCTGTTAGGGAACATCTTAACAATGAATTTCCTGGGAGATGGATAGGGCGAGCTGGTCCCATTGCTTGGCCTCCAAGGTCTCCCGATCTAAATCCGTTGGACTTTAGTATCTGGGGTTATTTGAAAAGTTTAGTGTGCGCAACACCGGTAAACGATCTTCCAGAGTTGCGCCAACGAATAGAACACTGTTGCCAGATAATACGAGAAAAACCCTTGTTTTTTTAAAAGAGTGCGCGCACCCTTTGAAAGCAGATGTAGACCCTGTGTCGAAATGGAAGGACGTCATTTTGAATATCTTCTTTAGTTATAATCTATTTTATGTTAAAATGCAATAACATCTTAATAAAAACCGCTAAAGCAAACTTATTCTACAATTGCGATAAAATCGCTGTTATCTCGTAAACAGTTAATTTGTGGACATATGTTTATTATGACTTTTAACCTAATTTTCGATCGTACTACATGCCCTTAAAATCTTTAAACGATGTTTGAAAACACCCTGTATTACACTTCAGTATGGGCACTATCTGAAGATCTCCCGAAACAGTTCAAGGGAGTGGAAATAATGCACAAATTCATGGGGTCATCCAGCTTGGGTTATCCTCTATCATCCTCTAAGTCTCCGGCAAAATGTGATTTTTATACAGTGCTTATATGCATTGCTTGGACAAAACTTCTCCAACTGTTAGATTCGCAGGGGTGGCACAATACCTTAGCCACCTCAAATGAAAGATTTGACACCATGTAATTTCATTCTATGCAAAAGTTTTGAAGCATTACTTTACCAAACACCATTTGAATGAATGCTGTTACATTTTTAATTTTTAAAATCACCATAAGTCAGAAAATATTGATTAAAAAATGGGAAAGGAGCGTTCGTTTCAGTTTTGGATGTACCTACAACTTTACACAACTGCTCGAGGACGCTTTAAACGTGACTGAAAGCACCCTTCCTTTCAAACTCGTTAAAACAAACGCTCTATTGTTTTATTAATCGTATTACCGCGGCGAACCTTTCCTGGCCACCGTTCCGTAATTTTCCCCCAATTTTATAGTCTCCACGAAAAAAAAAAAAAGGAAAAAGAAAACGCCCCAAAATTCGATTTCGCCGTTTAAACCGAACCCGCAAAAATACCCGAGCGACGCAACTGGGGCCTGAAGCCGGCAGTCGTAATTCTCGGGCGAAATTAATTTAGACGAAAATTTAAAGCGCGGTCTTTCGCGGAAACCCGAGCCGTCGGAGGCGGCGCAGCGGCCCGGGATTTAAGCGTTAATTGCCCGGAAGTAATAAGATAACGTATTCATTCATATATAGGTATATGTATGCGTATATACGAGTCTCTGCGGAGTTGGACAGCTTCAAAACACGATTCCGCCCGAGCAGTTGCGCGGTGTGAATAATTGTTCCGTAAACATGCACTAGCGTATAGGAAATGTACGGAGTGTTGGTTAATTTTAAAATTAAAAAAGAAAGGTCCTTTACATTACAAAGCCCTAATTGTAAATAACGTTCTTTTGGCTTTCCTTTTTTTTGTCAAATATATTTCACTATTTCTCAAAACTATTTAACATTTTAATTAGAGAGGCCGCCAAATGTATGTCAAATTAGCAAGCGCACAAAGGAAGTCGTCGATCAGCGTCCAAAGCGAGTGGACGTGCCGTTCGTTTGGAGAGCGCTCGTAAAAGGACCCGCCATTAGATGCTGGCCACAACACAGTTAATAATAAGAGTTTATTGTCATCGTCCGAAAACATAGACATTGTCATCACATACAGTACAGATAATGTACGAGAACACATATAAAATTGAGATGCAAAAACACGTATATCATAATAACAAACAGATAAGAGACAAAAGAACAGCTCTAGTTACTAAGGAATTGCTCCATACTATAAAAAACATGATTCAGCAAATGATCAGCCTTCCGAAACAATCCCAGAGAAGTAACATCTTTCAAGGCCTTAGGCAAATTTATTATAACATTTTACTGCCATGTAATAGGGGCCATTTTCAAATAATTTTGTGTTATGCATAGGCACGCTCGGGTTCTGCTGTGACCTTGTACTCATAGTGCAGTAGTTGTCTTTATATTTCCTAAAAGTATTTTCATGTTTTTTGTAAAACGTTAACAACTCGTATATATACAAAGATGGAAGAGTGTATATTCGCAAATTCTTAAAAATATCACGACAAGACTCCCGCAATCCAGCTCCTACCTTATACCGCAAAATCCGTTTCTGCGATACAAATAATTGTTTCGCATGCGGAGAGCATCCCCAAAAGACGATGTAGTAACGCAGACGGGACTCGACGTAGGTATAATAGAATGACTTAAGAACATTAATGTCACAGTAGCGTCGAAGATTGCAGACCGCGAATACTGCCGAGCATAGCCGAGCATTTAGGGCAACACAATGGGATTCCCACTTTAAGTCATTATCTACGGGGATACCAAGAAATTTACAAGTAGAACTTTCCGGTATAGACTTGCCATTATATTTAATGTATAAACTGGTAGGACCACGGACTTGGCCATTTTTAAAGTGAATCAATTCAGTTTTATCTTTGTTTAAGGTAAGTCCATGATCATCACACCACGCTACCATACTGTTGATTGCATTATTTGCTGAGTTAACTACATCATATGTAGACCCAGCCACAACGCAACTCGTGTCGTCAGCATATTGCGACAATAAACACTTATCGAGATATCGAGACAAGTCATTAACATAAATATTAAAGAGTACGGGACCCAAGACTGACCCTTGAGGTACTCCACATGATACATCCCAACATTGAGAACAAAATGGCCGTGATATATTGTCCCGTTCACCCGTTATGCTAACCAAGGATTTGCGATTTGTTAAATATGATTTAAACAAGTTGTAAGCAACCCCACGTACACCAATTCCTAGCAGCTTTTCCAGCAAAATGTGATGGTCCAGAGTATCAAAAGCCTTGCTAAGGTCAAAAAACAACGCACCACACACTCCCTCCGATCAAGCCCATTGTACACCGTAGTTACATATATTATTATTCAAAGTGCATCGCGCAGCGAGCTAATGTTAGCCTCATGATTGTTGAGTGCTTTGGTCACCATTTGCTGCCGGAGAAGAATATCAGATATTGTACCAAGGTATAAACTTCCCAAGGGAGGAGTCTTGCAATTGTATTAGCCGTGTTGTGCCGCCGTATTATTTGTTAGGTGTGGATAAATGAGATAATTGTTAAATCTGGAGATCGTGGTGGAAAGTCTACTATCTGATTATTAAAGAATTCGTAAAAAAATTCTACTGTTACCATTGTCTTATGTTGTTAACGGAGGTTAAATATCTAGGCCTTACCCTAGACAATAAACTTCTATGGAACAAACATGAACTTGAAGTAACCAACAAGACCAAAAGAGCTCTGATGGCGTGCAGAAACTTTGCAGGGAAAAATTAGGGATGCAACCCAAAAATACTGCTTTGGATGTATACAGCGATAGTGAGACCGATCATCACTTATGCATCAGTAGCATGGAGCGAAAGAACTAATCTGGCCACCGCGAGAATTAACCTCTCGAAGGTGCAAAGATTAGCATGTGTATGCATAACGGTGGCTATGAGAACCTGCCCAACAGCAGCTATCGAAGTAGTATTGGATCTTACCCCCCTCCATATTGTAGTAGAGGGTGCGGCAAAAAGAACCACACTCAGAATGGTCAAGGAAGGAATGCTTAGGCATAGGCCTCAATCTCCTGACGGTGATCAAACCTGGGATATGCCCCGGGATGATATGTTAAAAAAAAATCAGCTTTGTGAAGGAATTCATCATAAAGCTAAGTAACAGGAGCGAGTGGGATCATAACACCATCTTGAACTTGAATAGAAATGCCATCAAATGGTATACTGATGGCTCCAAAACAGCAGAGGGAACTGGAATAGGAATATATGGGCCTAGAACCACATATTTCGAAAGCTTGGGAAAATATCCAAGTATATTTCAGGCGGAAATACACGCTATTGAAAGATGTGTCCAGTTCAATATAGATAGAAATTATCGGAAGCAGGAGATTATCATCATATCTGATAGTCAAGCAGCCATCAAGGCGCTGAGTTCATATGAAATCAGTTCCAAGATGGTCTGGAAATGCCTAGGGAATTAAATGAGCTAGGCAAAAGAAATAAAGTAACCCTCCTGTGGGTTTCGGGTCACACAGGAGTGGAAGGAAACGAAATAATGAATAACCTCGCAAAAAACGGGGTTGGAATGCCTTTTGTAGGGCCTGAACCCTTTTGTGGGTTAAGTAGCAGTACAATACTGAAGAAACTAAAAACAGAAATGGAGCAGAGAAAATCCAGTTACTGGGAAAATCTCCAGGGAATGAGGCAAAGTAAAATTCTTCTGGGAACTTATAACCAGAAGAGGTTTACAGAATGCATCAACCTGAGTAAGAACAATGTTCGCATATTAACAGGAATACTTTCAGGCCACTGTAGACTGAAAGGATACCTGAGTAAGCTTGGATTGGAAAAGGAATCTGAATATAGATTTTGTGGAGAACAGGATGAAACACCCATCCACCTCCTCTCGAACTGCGCAGCACTATGCAACTCGAGGGCATTGCACCTGGGAGCATGTGAAGTCGAAGAGAGAGACTTACTTAGACTGGGACCCTCTGACATCCTACACTTTCTGAAAGGAATAGGATTGGAAGGCGAGCTGTAAAGCAGTAAGAATAGGGGACACAATAGATCTTTTAGATCGCAGTGTAACATCACCCTTCTATCTACATACATACATACTTATGTTGTTGCACTATCTTGCTGGAAATGTTCCTCGCGAAGTCCATCATCATGTAATTGATTTAGAAACGGTTGTAATAAATTATTACGATATCGTTCCGCATTTATAGTATTATTAAAAAATATTGGACTAATAATCAATCTGCGGGAAATAGCAAGTCAAAACGCCTATTTATGGAGAATGCAAGGGTGTTTCAAGAATTTTATGGAGATTTTCACTGGACCAGATGCGTATTGTTTGTTTATTTAAATATCCAGATAAATGAAGCCATGGTCCATCCGAGAAAAAGGATTTGTCAAGAACGTCGTCCGTTATTCATTGTGTCCAAAAACCATTGACAGTAATTAAGTTGGATTACGTGATGAATGAGTGAAAGCTCTTGCACGCAATAAAACTTGTATGGAAAATTTTGTTTTTTTTAAGGATTATATAGAATGTTCCATATGAAAGTTGCATTTGTGAAAAAGTTTTGACAAATAGTGAAATACATTTGACAAAAGTGGAGAACTAATAGAAAAACGCTGTAAAGTTCTTTATATGCTTCTATCGTTACTGTTAACTTTATGATATTGTGAAGTGTACCTATATTCAAATTGTATACCTTCTTAAGTGGCAGTGCATTCCATTGTGCGTAATATTGCGTCTGTTCTTTATCTTTTGTGTTCGAGTGGCACGCATTACGCACCCAACCAACTACATAATTGTCCCGCTAATGTCAGTCATATGGTGAGATGCCACATCCGTCTAGTATAATCTACTATATGGGCACTTACTTGGTAGTCATCGAAAAGAGGGTTTCCAGTTCTAATAATAATAATGATGATAATCATTGTAACGTTCTGACTGAATCGAGCATATTGTCAATACGATGTATGGTCGAAAATAAAACTGCATATAAGTGAAATTGTTATAAAAATGTTAATTTCCTGGTCTCACACTCAATTCCCAAATTTTGTTCCTACATTGCAAACAATAAATACTACAAAAACCTTATGGCAAAAATAAAAAGTATCGAATTATCGAGTTAATTTCAAATCAAAAGTAATTCAGTGATTTGCCATTTTAATGACAGTTCAGTTGCCGAAATCGATTGCTTTGAAATGATTTATAATTTAGCTGGTTCAAATTGTCCAGGTTTTTGAATATCAAAATGTGCCGAAGAAAAAAGCATAGTAAGATAGCAAAATGAAAGCAAGTGAGGTTTGCCATGCCTAAATCTTTCTAAATGTGGAAGGCCGAAACTGTTAATTAGATATAGAGCAAACTAGTCTGCCCAAAAGTGTCAAGAATAAAATTAGACAATTATTGAGACAAAAATTCCAAAGAAGTGAAGAGATGTGTAAAAGAAAGAAATGTCCTAAATACACGTTAAATCAATCAGCTGAAATATAGGCTGGTTTTCTGTGTACCCTCAATTGTCGCGCAAATTAATACAAATTTGAGTAGCATACAACAATGTTGCCATATGTAGGTTTTTTTAAACAACCCTGCGAACTCAGAATTAACATTAGAATAATTAACATTTTTCATTAAAAAATCTTGTATATTTGTAAACTCCTAAACCCCTCGCCACAAACTGCACTAAACTGGACGTACGTTACGATAGCAAAGCTATCATCATCAGCAGAAATACTGCACTAAATAACTACACTAAAACTACCTTAATTTATACCTAAAAAAGTTTCCTTCCATTAAGTTTGCCCATGAAGAGGAAACAAACAATAGCATTGCTTTTCTCGATATGTTAGTAATAAGGAATAAAAATAAATTAGAAATAGACATATATAGTAAGCCCACTACTAATAACAGATTTATTTCAGAAGATTCAAACTATTCATGGAAAAACAAACTAGCAGCTATTAACTTTTTGGTACATCGCTTACTTAATTTTCTTCTATCTACAGAACGATATAATAAAGAACTTAAAGAAATTATTAAAATCTCTGCATTTAATGGGTTCTCAGAAGACGTTGCATATAATACCATTAGAAAACATAAAAACAAAATAAGAATTAAAAATGCGAGTACTTTAGAAATTAGTGACAAGAAAAATAAGAAATATGTTAAATTACCATTTTATCCAAGTTACACGAAAGGTCTACAAAAAAATTTCTCTAAATTCAATCTTGACATAGTTACTACTTCAAATAATAGTCTTAAAAATATTTTAGGTGACCCTAAAGATCAAGTAGATAATTTGGACAAATCAGGTATTTATAAAATATCTTGTAAAGATTGTGATCATGTATATATTGGGCAAACTAAAAGATCAATTAAAACGCGTTACAAGGAGCATTTGGCTCATCTTAAATTTAGAAGGTTTGACAAATCTAGTGTAGCCCTACATATGCTTGAAGAAAACCATAAAGTTGACAATATAAAGTTAGTTAAAAACGTAAACAACTATGTGCAATTAAATTGTTATGAGGGTATGAAAATATATAAAAACAAACATATTTTAACGAATTCAGATTTAGGACCATTAAATTATTATCTTTACCGTTTATTAAGTAGTAGATTAGACGAAGTTAGGATTAGTGACTAGTTAAGCATGACGGCAGTCAGCCATAACCGTGCTCATTGTATCATGAACTTTTTTTTTCTTAGGTATAAATTAGGGTAGTTTTAGTGTAGTTATTTAGTTCATTGTTTCTGCTGATGATGATGATAGCTTTGCTATCGAAACGTACGTCCAGTTTAGTGCAGTTTGTGATGAGGGGTTTAGGAGTTTACAGTATTACCAGTACCACAGTTTGGAGTATTTTTGTTAACTTATATATTTAACAAAAATGTTTTTGACAAAAAAAAATCATGTCGAATTAAGATTACTAATAACTATATTAGATACTTACACGTTGCACTGACATTTGATGTTTTTAATGATTAACAGAAACTTCACTTTTTACTCAAGAGATGCAAGTGCTCACTTTCAAACCAAGCGAAACACTTTTCATCCAGTAATAACGTATTTTCTAACTCCATGCAGGTTAAAATAGCTAATAAATATATTTTATAATGTGTTTACAGTTTCGAAAAGCATTTGGTAATTGGTCTTTTAGTTACCTCAGTAAGTAATTGTAACAATCCTGGTTTCAATTTAACGTACTGCTGTGAACTGATGGTCCAAGCATATAAGTTTAAAGAAATTAAAAATAACAAAATTAATTTAGCTAGCTCAGCAAAAATGAATTTAAAAGGGCGCCAGAGATTCTTAAATCTCAGAGTAAATTTTTTAAAAATTAATAGTGGGCGTTTGCAAACTTTACTTTCTTTAAAATCCCCAAAAATTGAAATGGCTGATTCAGAAATAAAAGAACTATTTAAGATGATATTTACAATCATTTAATTTATTATTGTAAAAAGAAAAAAAAACATTTGAAACAATTTACAGGATAAATGAAAACCGTGAATATAAGATTCTGGCAAAAAACAAACCTGCATAAGATTCTACAATTTAAAAAAGGACAATGCAAATCCTTTAGCAAACAAAATGGAAGATTTGTTCCAGAAGATAAATCTCAATCCCACAAAAAATATCCACGCGGTCACGAAATTTAAACCAAACTAAATTTTACACGTGGAGAAACAAATATAATTTAAATTGAAATTTAATTTTAACAGCACAAAGCTTCACTTCACCTTAACCGTGGTGATTAACAATACAATACAAATCAGCAAAAAGAAAACGGAAAATTTAAACTTTTTAAACTAAAAACACGAAATCTTCTAGAACATTTTACAATAATTACTGATCTAATATTCAAAATGCGTACACAATTAAACAAAACAGCAATAATTAAATAAAGAGTTCTTTGATGGATGAATTAATATCAAAATACCCGAACAAAGATTTAAAATGAAATGAAATTACCTACATGGAAGCAAACAAAAAAGAAAAACATGTACTTATACGGCCGCCATCATTCAAAGAACTGAGGGCCTCCAAGGGATAACATCGTACATATAACAAATTTACAATCTGCGTGCGATGACCGCAACGCATCGCAAAGAAAAAACTAGCAAATAAACTATATACAGGAGTACGCAAAATGTACAAATAAATGAAATTAACTATACACAACTGACCAAATAAAATGATACTAACAATTAAAAGAATTGTGGAAACTCTAACATTGTTTTGACAAGGCTGATTTGGAATAAATAAAAATATACATTTAAATTTCCGAAACCCGGGGTACCATTCCACAGCAGTACATTGTATATTAAACAAATTAAAAAAAATATTTAAAAAAGAAAAATAAAATGTATGAATAAAACTTAAATGTCAAATATATTTTTATTCTTCGTATGTTAATTTTATATCTATATCTTACAAATACTCTAAATATTTAAAATAATTTTTCTTTCTACAATTTGAAAAAGTCGCAGTTTGTATATATATTCTAAAGGAAGCAGCGTTTATTTTCAGTACAATTCACATTTATATGTTAGATGTGTATTTATTTTTCTTGGATTTTATTATAATTCCTGTTTAAGCGATGGTCGATGAAACTTTAAATTAATATTAATGTATTTATGTTTACGATTTTCTACAGATCATTGTTATTCTTAAACCGATTTGATTTTGATAAAAGATAATTCCCTCTCCCATCTGTATATTTATACTGGTAGCATTTGTTTCATTCAAATCCGAACCAATCAGAAATCATTAAGGGTTAGAAAATTAGATTCCTCTGTATACCACCCCCAGATGATACGTATCAAGACTGCGCTGTTTCATTTCATTCCACGACTGGATAGTCACCCTATCTCTAATTTATTGAGATTCCCTTTATTAACTAACTCAGGCGTTCAGAACAGGCATAGCAGCAGTTTCTCCAATTAGAAACCTATCTATACAGACAGGCGGCAATATTTAAGGATTTCAAATCAAGCATTAATTGTGGTTTGAGTTCGTTTATAACTACTACCGATACATATATATAGATTCTGACAGAGAATGCGGTGTTAAAACCCTTTTACGCGTAATCAGATTTAAGTAGACAGCTTTTATCTGAGGAATACAATCAAAATATTTTATGACCGCGTGGACAAACCGTTTCGGATTCTGTCAGGAGAAATGAGAGAAGGGAAGTATTAAAGCTGGGAGTTATAATATTAAAGAAGAAAAAAAAACTGAATGAGGAACAGGTGTGGGACTAGTTCTATGTTTATTCTCTACTAACAATGCTTAATATATGACACCAGTAATAGCTAAAATCAGTCAGGATAAATTTTTGCCAGCGGTTGTTAAGAAAACTAACTGACATTTAGTGCAGACATTTATATGGGTTGAAAGAGATTCTAAATAAAAGTCCAAGATGACGCAAGATCTCAACTGCTCATAAAGTAGTGTTAATAAGATTCAGTGTTAACTAATTTATTACGTATACACTGTAAAAAATTACAGTAATTTTGCCATGGTAAATCAGGAATATTACATGTAATAACTTTGTGAATTTACCACAATAAATCATGTAAATTTTGTTGTACATGTTTTTCTATGATATATAACATGGAAAAAGAAATTTCGGCAAAATTTATAGCTTTTTCATGTAAGTTTAAGATGTAACAAAAATTCAAAAGGAAAATACAGGAAAAAACATGTACAATTTTGTATTTACTCTCAAAATTTACTTAAAAGTGTAAAATTGACATTTTTTTGGGGTATTTAGTGCACTTTAAAAGTAATTTTACTAGTGAACTATTAATTTTGCTGTAAAAATATGAGGATCTTTTATATTTATTTGTTTTTACTTGAATTTTCGGGTAAAACTATAGATATCATGGAAAATACGAAATTCATACGCCGCAATGTGATTGGTTATTGGATTATTTATCTGTGCGCGTAGGTATTCTATTCGTGTTGTCGAACTTATTATTGGCTCAATGATATCATGTACGTCACAAACAATCGTAGATTTCGCGTAAGCGTGTTCATTCTTGATCCCTGGTTGAGCGATTCAGTATGACCTATTAGGTGCTATAAAAGAATTAGGTAAGTTGCTTGCTCTCTTATAAAAATACATATGAAAATTACTTCAGTGTTCGGTAAATATAGAGTTCACATAAATATTACATACGAATTTTACAGTACAATCTTTGAAAAACACATCAGCATGTGAAATTTACTAGATGGTAGAAATTTTACCTGTAAAATTGTAGGCAATTTTGTTACCAACGGTTTTACATGTAATTTTACTGCAACTTTTTTTACAGTGTACCAGGGATATAATACCTGTATACATAAGTCCTTGATAGAGACAGCAGTTTAGTATGACGTTCCCATTTCAACATTGTAACATGTCTAAAAAAACTTCTCCATTTATCTAGGACCCCATTCATCGAGATATGAACATAATTTTTTTTTACTTTTACGCTCAGAAATTGTATTTTTCCCCATATCTCTCTACCCCAGACCGAAAGTAAGCCTCGCCCGTGTTGGAAACGCACGTTCGTCATTTGTTTCCCTCCATGCTGCGATCATTTCGCGTATTGTTTGTTCTATCGCACGGCGCAAGTGAAAATAGCATTTGCCCTACACCCACAGATGCGATGGAAATTTCTCACCGGTGTTGTAGTTAAGACAAAAGCCGGTTGTGGCGTTGGAATCGTAAAAATGAATCGCCATTCCATTAAAAAAGAATGTAGAAGAGATGGCTTTTGTTTTATAGTTTTTTTTTTTCATTTTTATAGGAACAATAACCAGTGAATGTTTTAGATCTAGCATTTTTATTGAATATATATACAGGGTCGCTAAAAAGTATGGATACAGTTAAATATTATGAAAACTATTCAACAAAATTTGTTGAAATTTGGTACATGGTTAAAAGTATTTAAATTCTATCGTCTAAGATGTTCTTCAAATTTCTATCTTCATTTGTTCTGGGGATACAAGGCTAACTTGATTTTTTTTTAAATGGCACGAAGGGTCAAATTTAATAGTTCTGAAAAGAGATTTTTTTCTGCGTTCTGTGATGTAACACATCCATATCTTATTTTAATCGAAACTTTAAAAAAAAATTCGAACTAGTAAAATTTTGAAAAATGAAAATTTTGTTAGCCTTGGAAATGTTGTCTTTATCTATCGTTACTTCTTTGCTGCGTGAAGTTTGAGCAAAAATAAATAATAATAGTTAATAATAATTGTAAAAATAACACATTTAACTGAAACAGAACAGATTTTAATAAAAAGAATCTCAAACAAGAAATTACATAATTTTTATGTTACAAAATATGTTCGAAATGATTTCCATTTACCTCCTGGCAATAATGAACACGTTGAGCAAAATTTTGCAAAGAATCAATCAAAATATTTGGAGAAATACTGGCAATTTCGTTTCTTATACGTCCTTGTAGGTCTTTGATTTGTAATGGTCTGTTGACATACACTCGATTTTTTACATGACCCCACAGGAAAAAATCAAGTGGGGTCAGATCAGGAGACCTAGCTGGCCATTCAATAGCCCCCCTTCGCCCTATCCATCTACCGGGAAATGTTTCATCCAAATATTCGCGCAATTGACGACCAAAATGCGGCGGTGCTCCGTCTTGTTGAAACCATATGGTTTCTGTTGGTATACAATTTCGATTGCCGTGATTTGGAAATATTTCCCCAAGTCGTAGAACAACATGTTAAAATGTAAAAGTTGCAAATATCTTTCAGACGTTAAATTGCCGTTAATGAAAAAAGGACCTACGATATTCCGACCAATAATGCCACACCAAACATTAATTTTCTGTCGATGAACCTGCTCCATCCAATGCGGATTTCTATCAGACCAATATCGACAGTTATGGCGG
>RXPK01003197.1:0-74179 GCA_004143645.1 Protaetia brevitarsis
TCTCGCCGCTCTTTTTTCTTCTCCGTGTTCTTCTTTCTCCTCTCTCGATTCTCTTCCTGATCCCTCATCCTCCTTCTCACGTGTATTCATTTTATTCAACTATTCTCCTGGTTTCCCACCTGGTTCTCCTTGTTCTCGTTCTCATAGAGCTTCTCCTCTCATTCTGCTTTCTCTCTCACTGCGTATACAACAAAAAATATATAAGACAACGGATATAAAAGCAATAAAAAGCATGTGTATAACAGTGAAATTACAGTGACAAATGATAATAACCGCAGGTCCCGGTATATATCTGAAAGTTAAAGTATAAAATATAAAGTAGTAAGTACAGGTGTTAGACAGAATCATCCCAGCGTTCAGAGTCCCTCAAAGTGCTCCTCCAATGAGTATAATGCTCGTAAAGAGAAAGTATTTTTGAGCTGTTTCCAAGTAGCTCATTATAATAAAATTTAATATTATTGGTTAATTTATTATATATTTTAACACGTACTCTCATGTAGGAATTAAATATTTTACTCTTCGTAAAGTTATGACCCTCCTCGTTCTCCTACTGCTCCTCCTTCTCCTCCCGCTGCTCTTGTCCCCTCCTCTCCTTCTCCTCTTGGTCTTCCTGCACCTTCTCATCGTACTCCTTCTCTTTCTTACTTTCCTTGATCCTCCTGCTGCTCCAGCTCCTCCTCCTTCTGCTCTCTCCTCTCCTGCGTATACACAATAAAATATATAGACAAGGAATATATAAGCAATAAAAAAGCAATTTGTATAACAGTGAAATTATAGTCACAAATGATAATAATCGCAGGTCCCAGTATATATCTGAAAGTTAAAGTATAAAATATAAAGTAGTAAGTACAGGTGTTACACAGAATCATCCCAGCGTTCAGAGACCCTCAAAGTGCTCCTCCAAGGAGTATAATGCTCGTAACGAGAAAGTATTTTTGAGATGTTTCCAAGTAGCCCATTATTATAAAATTTAATGTTGGTTAATTTATTTATATATTTTAACACTTACTCTCATATAGGAATTAAATGTTTTACTCTTCGGAAAGTTATGACCCTCCTCGTTCTCCTATTGCTCCTCCTTCTCCTCCCGCTGATCTTGTCCCCTCCTCTCCTTCTCCTCTTGGTCTTCCTGCTCCTCCTCTTTCTTCCTTTCCTTGCCCCTCCTGCTCCTACTCCTCCTCCTGCTCCTTCTTCTCATCGTGCTCCTCCTCTTGTTGCTCTTTCTTCTCCTGCTGCTACTCCTCGTGCTCCTCTTGCTCCTACTTCTCATGCTCCTCCTTCTACTCCTTCCTCTCCTCCTCTTTCTCCATTTCTCTTCCATTGTGATCCTCCTCTCTCTTCTCCTCCTATTCTTCTTGCGACTCTTCATCCTGTTCTTCTTTCTACTTCGAAATATGCTTCTTGCTCTTCTACTGCTTCTCTTTTTGCTCTTCCTGCGTCCTCTTTCCGCTTCTTTATCTTCTCGTTCTCCTCGTCATGATTACATTATATCTTATTACAAAAAAGCCCACCACCAGCCTTCACCGGAATTTCACGGGCCAGTCTACGTCCTATCGGACCGGCCCAAAACAGGCCAACTAGAGCCATGTGCGCGCCAGTCCGCATCCGTCCGGGTACCGGACCGGTCAAAACAGGCCACGCGGGACCCGTTTGCGCTTTTAGCATGCTACGCGCGGCCTACACCTGAGATTTTACGAGCCAGTCCGCGTTTGTCCGGAGACGGGACAACTGCAGCCTGTTCGCGCTTCTAACATGCAATACTATTATCTAGAACCCAAAAAGAAAAAAGTGTTCTTTATAAAGGTTTTTCTTCATCTGCTCTCTCCTCTCCCGCTCTTTTTTCTTCTCGTGTTCTTCTTTCTCCTTCTCCTTCTCTTCCTGATCCCTCCTCCTCCTTCTCACCGTGGTCATTCATTTTATTCAACTATTCCTCCTGGTTCTCCTGGTTCTCTTGTTCTCTTCATAGAGCTTCCCTCTTCTGCTCTCTCCTCTCCTGCGTATACACAATAAAATATATAGACAGCGGATATAAAAGCAATAAAAAGCATTTGTATAACAGTGAAATTACAGTGACAAATGATAATAACCGCAGGTCCCGGTATATATCTGAAAGTTAAAGTATAAAATATAAAGTAGTAAGTACAGGTGTTAGACAGAATCATCCTAGCGTTCAGAGTCCCTCAAAGTGCTCCTCCAATGAGTATAATGCTCGTAAAGAGAAAGTATTTTTGAGCTGTTTCCAAGTAGCTCATTATAATAAAATTTAATATTGTTGGTTAATTTATTATATATTTTAACACTTACTCTCATATAGGAATTAAATGTTTTACTCTTCGTAAAGTTATGACCCTCCTCGTTCTCCTACTGCTCCTCCTTCTCCTCCCGCTGCTCTTGTCCCCTCCTGTCCTTCTCCTCTTGGTCTTCCTGCTCCTTCTCATCGTACTCCTTCTCTTTCTTACTTTCCTTGATCCTCCTGCTGCTTCTTTTCCCGCTTTTGCTTCTTCTCCTGCTTCTACTTCTCCTCCTGCTGCTCCAGTTCCTCTTCCTTCTGCTCTCTCCTCTCCTGCGTATACACAATAAAATATATAGACAAGGAATATATAAGCAATAAAAAAGCAATTTGTATAACAGTGAAACTATAGTCACAAATGATAATAATCGCAGGTCCCAGTAATATAATCTGAAAGTTAAATTAGTATAAACATATAAAGTAGTAAGTACAGGTGTACACAGAATTCATCCCAGCGTTCAGAGTCTCTCAAAGTGCTCCTCCAATGAGTATAATGCTCGTAAAGAGAAAGTATTTTTGAGCTGTTTCCAAGTAGCTCATTATTATAAAATTTAATATTGTTGGTTAATTTATTATATATTTTATCACTTACCCTCATATAGGAATTAAATTGTTTTACTCATCTTCGCGTTAAGTTAAGACCCTCCTCGTTTCCTATGCTCCTTCTTCTCCTCCCGCTGATCTTGTCCCTCTCTCTCTCTTCCCTCTTGGTCTTCCTGCCCTCTTCTCTTTCTTCCCTCCTTGTGTCCCTCCTGCTACTCCTCCTCCTGCTCCTTCTTCTCATCGTGCTCCTCCTCTTGTTGCTCTTTCTTTTCCTGCTGCTACTCCTCGTGCTCCTCCTGCTGCTACTCCTCGTGCCCCTCCTTCTACTCCTTCCTCTCCTCCTCTTTCTCCATTTCTCTTCCATTTTGATCCTTCTCTCTCTTCTCCTCCTATTCTTCCTGCTACTCTTCATCCTGTTCTCCTTTCTACTTCGAAATATGCTTCTTGCTCTTCTACTGCTTCTCTTTTTGCTCTTCCTGCTCCTCTTTCCGCTTCTTTATCTTCTCGTTCTCCTCGTCATGATTACATTATATCTTATTACAAAAAAACGCCACCACCAGCCTTCACCAGAAATTTCACGGGCCAGTCTACGTCCTATCGGACCGGCCCAAAACAGGCACCAAACTGGGCCATGTGCGCGCCAGTCCGCAATCCGTCCGGTACCGGACCGGTCAAAACAGGCCACGCGCGGACCGTTTGCGCTTTAGCATGCTACGCGCGGCCTACACCTGAGATTTTACGAGCCAGTCCGCGTTTGTCCGGAGACCGGACAACTGCGGCCTGTTCGCGCTTCTAACATGCAATCCTATTATCTAGAACCCAAAAAGAAAAAAGTGTTCTTTATAAAGGTTTTTCTTCATCTGCTCTCTCCTCTCCCGCTCTTTTTTCTTCTCGTGTTCTTCTTTCTCCTTCTCCTTCTCTTTCTGATCCCTCCTGCTCCTTCTCACCGTGGCCATTCAATTTATTCAACTATTCCTCCTGGTTCTCCTTGTTCTCGTTCTCATAGAGCTTCTCCTCCTTCTGCTCTCTCCTTTCCTGGCGTATACCACAATAAAATATATAGACAACGGATATAAAAGCAATAAAAAGCAATGTGTATAACAGTGAAATTACAATGACAAATGATAATAACTGCAGGTCCCGGTATATATCTGAAGGTTAAAGTATAAAATATAAAGTAGTAAGTACAGGTGTTAGACAGAATCATCCCAGCGTTCAGAGTCCCTCAAAGTGCTCCTCCAATGAGTATAATGCTCGTAAAGAGAAAGTATTTTTGAGCTGTTTCCAAGTAGCTCATTATAATAAAATTTAATATTACTGGTTAATTTATTATATATTTTAACACTTACTCTCATGTAGGAATTAAAATGTTATACTCTTCGTAAAGTTATTGACCCTCCTCGTTCTCCTACTTGCTCCTCCTTCTCCTCCCGCTGCTCTTGTCCCCTCCTCTCCTTCTCCTCTTGGTGTTCCTGCTCCTTCTCATCGTACTCCTTCTCTTTCTTACTTTCCTTGATCCTCTTGCTGCTCCTTCTCCCGCTTTTGCTTCTTCTCCTGCTTCTACTTCTCCTCCTGCTGCTCCAGCTCCTCCTCCTTCTGATCTCTCCTCTCCTGCGTATACACAATAAAATATATAGACCAGGAATATATAAGCAATAAAAAGCAGTTTGTATAAACAGTGAAAATTATTCGTGACAACAATGAAATAATCGCCAGGTCAACACATATTATATTCTGAACGTTAATAGTATAACAATCTAAAGTCCATGTACTTCACTACTTTACACTTCTGCTCTCTCCTCTCCTACGTGTACACAATAAAATATATAGACAAGGAATATATAAGCAATAAAAAAGCAATTTGTATAACAGTGAAATTATAGTCACAAATGATAATAATCGCAGGTCCCAGTATATATCTGAAAGTTAAAGTATAAAATATAAAGTAGTAAGTACAGGTGTTACACAGAATCATCCCAGCGTTCAGAGTCGCACAATGTGCTCCTCCAATGAGTATAATGCTCGTAAAGAGAAAGTATTTTTGAGCTGCTTCCAAGTAGCTCATTATTATAAAATTTAATATTGTTGGTTAATTTATTATATATTTTATCACTTACCCTCATATAGGAATTAAATGTTTTACTCTTCGTAAAGTTATGACCCTCCTCGTTGTCCTATTGCTCCTCCTTCTCCTCCCGCTGATCTTGTCCCCTCCTCTCCTTCTCCTCTTGGTCTTCCTGCTCCTTCTCTT
Organism: Protaetia brevitarsis; assembly: GCA_004143645.1. Taxonomy (NCBI): domain Eukaryota; kingdom Metazoa; phylum Arthropoda; class Insecta; order Coleoptera; family Scarabaeidae; genus Protaetia; species Protaetia brevitarsis. The sequence goes on from RXPK01003197.1 coordinate 5,085, forward strand.
TCTTCCTTTCCTTGTCCCTCCTGCTACTCCTCCTCGTGCTCCTCCTCTTGTTGCTCTTTCTTCTCCTGCTGCTACTCCTCGTGCTCCTCCTGCTGCTACTCCTCGTACTCCTCTTGCTGCTACTCCTCATGCCCCTCCTTCTACTCCTTCCTCTCCTCCTCTTTCTCCATTTCTCTTCCATTGTGATCCTTCTCTCTCTTCTCCTCCTATTCTTCCTGCTACTCTTCATCCTGTTCTTCTTTCTACTTCGAAATATGCTTCTTGCTCTTCTACTGCTACTCTTTTTGCTCTTCCTGCTCCTCTTTCCGCTTCTTTATTTTCTCGTTCTCGTCGTCATGATTACATTATATCTTATTACAAAAAAACCCACCACCAGCCTTCACCAGAAATTTCACGGGCCAGTCTACGTCCTATCGGACCGGCCCAAAACAGGCCAACTAGAGCCATGTGCGCGCCAGTCCGCATCCGTCCGGGTACCCGGACCGGTCAAAACAGGCACGCGGACCCGATTTGCGCTTTTAGCATGCTACGCGCGGCCTACACCTTGAGATTTACGAGCCAGTCCGCGTTTGCCGGAGACGGGACAACCGCGCCCTGTATCGCGCTTCTAACATGCAATCCTATATTCTAGAACCCAAAAAGAAAAAAAGTGTTCTTTATAAAGGTTTTTCTTCATCTGCTCTCTCCTCTCCCGCTCTTTTTTCTTCTCGTGTTCTTCTTTCTCCTTCTCCTTCTCTTCCTGATCCCTCCTCCTCCTTCTCACCGTGGCCATTCACTTTATTCAAGTATTCCTCCTGGTTCTCGTTCTCATAGAGCTTCTCCTCTTTCTGCTCTCTCCTCTCCTGTGTATACACAATAAAATATATAGACAACGGATATAAAAGCAATAAAAAGCAATGTGTATAACAGTGAAATTGTAGTGGAAATGATAATAATCGCAGGTCCCAGTTATATCTGAAAAGTTAATGCACTAAAATTAAAGTAGTCAGTGCAGGTGTAACACAGAATCATCCCAGCGTTCAGAGTCCCTCAAAGTGCTCCTCCAATGAGTATAATGCTCGTAAAAAGAAAGTATTTTTGAGCTGTTTCCAAGTAGCTCATTATTATAAAATTTAATATTGTTGGTTAATTTATTATATATTTTGGCACTTACTCTCATATAGGAATTAAATGTTTTACTCTTCGTAAAGTTATGACCCTCCTCGTTCTCCTACTGCTCCTCCTTCTCCTTCCGCTGCTCTTGTCCCCTCCTCTCCTTCTCCTCTTGGTCTTCCTGCTCCTTCTCATCGTACTCCTTCTCTTTCTTACTTTCCTTGATCCTCCTGCTGCTCCTTCTCCCGCTTCTGCTTCTTCTCCTGCTTCTACTTCTCCTCCTGCTGCTCCAGTTCCTCCTCCTCCTGCTCTCTCTCCTCTCCTGCGTATACACAATAAAATATATAGACAAGGAATATATAAGCAATAAAAAAGCAATTTGTATAACAGTGAAATTATAGTGACAAATGATAATAATCGCAGGTCAAAGTATATATCTGAAAGTTAAAATATAAAGTAGTAAGTAGGGGAGGGTGGGGCAAGATGGGGTCACGAGGCATGATGGGGACATCGTCTTATCTACAAAACAGCAGTAAGCATCTGTCAAATAATAGCAGTACTAATATTGACAAGTGCTGTTTTATGTTTGTTGTAATGTAGGAAAACTTTACTAGTCGTATAACAAGTTATTGCTGTTTGTGCCGTGAACTTTGCATTTCCAGAATTTCGTTATTATTTTGATTGGTGAGTTCAACGGCCAGTATCGGAAGCATAAGTAAATTATTTACAACTACCCTTTTTGTGCTTATTAATTGACATGTATTGCATGTATTTTCTAAAGTGTGTTATTTGTTTATCTCAAATATTTAATACGTTAATATAACATAACCAGAAAATGTCCCAAAGAGGCAATATGGGGCTATTGGTATGGGGCAATATGGCGACATCATTATCTCACTCTTCAGTCTGGTCCGTTATGCCTGGATATGCCATTATGCTTTCTCGAAGACATAATGCCTATTTCTCATGTTAGGAATAAAGTACAGGTTCAATCAAAGCGTAACAAAGGAAAGACCAAAACAGAAGGGATCAAGCAGCCGAATTTTGTAAGGAAAGCAAAGAGATAGATTTTTAGAAAACGTCAAGGAAATAATCAAGTTCTTCTGTTGAGGAAGATGACGCTCAATGTTAGTATTGTAAGGGGAAGTATTGATACCATGCTATCGATGGCGAGGTTGGGTACATGGTGGCTGTGCGAATAACGTGGATGAGTTCATCTTCTATTGTCTCAATTGTGAAGATTAAGTTTAATACTCTTATCGTTATTGTATTTTTTTTATTTTAAGTAGTTCCGCTTTAAAGAGTTTAAGCTTTGTTCCTGCATGTTTTTAAGAATATTTTGAGAATCTATTTTCTTTTTACCTATTACCTATATTTATGGTACGACTCATTCTTAACTCACCTGGAACCCCATCTTGCCCCCATGGTGGGGCAAGATGGTGTATTTACACATTTCTTTTCAAAATTTTCTCACAACATAAAGAGTACCCATCGAAAAATTGTAAATTCATTGATCAGCAGATAAATGTTTAAAGATTACAACAAGCGTACTTAGAACCTTGTATATCAATTTGCAATCCTGATGCAATGTTCTAAAGTTTAATGTTCCCATCTTGCCCCACCTTCCCCTACAGGTGTTATGACGAATAAATTTAGAATTACGAGTACTGTAATTGTACGCCTTCGAATTGGAGAGATACTCCCTCCGGTGTTCATGAACATAGTATGCAGCAAAAACACACATACAAATAAAAAACCGTGGGAATGCGCAGACGACAAAAATGGTCTCTACATGATTCACGGTATACGGTAGACCGAGTATAATGCGGATTGCTCACTTTTGTAGCAACATTTCATTCATATTCGATGGAGTTCCCCTGAAAAGCAAACCATATGAAACTATGGATTGAAAATGTGCGAAGTAGATCATTCTTAGAGTATCGGTGGGAGACAGTGTTTTCAACTTGTATAACACATTTATGGCTTTATGTTGTTTCGGTGTTACTGTTTATAGGTGCTCCACCCAAGTTAAATATCCGTCAACTGTAAGAACAAGCAATTTACAATTAGTGACGTTGGAAGTCACAGTATGATTTTCAACCCGTATATATGAGTGTCCCCGACTGCTAAGGATCACGACGTTAGTCTTCACAACATTTATTGTCAAGTTATTCTCTGAAAAACAGCCAACAAGATCCCTCATAACCAACCAACACCTACTAGTTACGTAGTGGACGTTGTCACCCACTATCATTATATTTGTATCATCTGCATACAGCATTGACTTTCCCGTGATATTGAAAGGTAAATCGTTTAATGAAAATTGAACAGTTGAACAGCAGGCGGCCAGTATTGAACCCTCACATCCCTCCACCCAGAATAATAGGTACTGCTAGTACCTTCTATTAACGTAACATATTTCTACACATTGAGTTCTATTTGTGAAATATTGGTTTGCAATATGTCTAGATTTTCCACGTATTCAATTGATCCATTGAAATATGTTCAAAGATTTTGGACGGAGCTGGTAATATAGCTTTTGGTCTATAATTATTTAGAGAATGACGGTTATTTTTCTTGTAAACTGGTATGATTTTAGCAATTTTAAATCCATTTGGAAATTTGCCCTCACTGACGTATGTATTGATAATATTCTCCAACGGGTCAGTAATATATTCGGCAACTAATTAAATTGTATTTGGAATATTACCTATATCTGCAACCGGATTGTTATTTGTTGTGATGTGTATGAAATTTCTAATGCTGTGACTAGATTCAAAAATAAAGAAGTTATTGAATTAACTTTTGCATCTCTCAATAGCTTCATCGGATCGTGTAAAAATTTTGGTTTATATAAAGTTTAAATAGTTGAGAAGTAGTCGTTAAGCTTATTAGAAATTTCATGGGATTTGGAGTTATTTTACTAGGTTCTATTTCTAATTCAAAATTTGCATGTGTTATAAATGGATGGGTTTCCGGATTTATAACATTCCATGTTAACTTGATGTTTTTTGAATTTGTAATGTTACGGTTAGTGGTTAAACATTTAGATAACTGAATAAGTTGCTTTAAGACAGTGGCGGTTTCTGTATAGGAGCACATGAGCACTGAACCCCCTAAACAAATCGTTGATTACAAACTAATAAAATCTATTACTCGATCTTAATATATTCGTGAAATATAAGGCAGCGAAATGAATAAATGACGCGACGTTCCTTTCTATACATATGTATGTACATCGCGAGCAAGCGACCGACGACGGAGCACGTGCGCCGAGTAGGCGGGACTACGTTGATTTTATCCAATGTCTAGCCGCATAAAGGTCGTAGCGGAGGTGGGGACGGATACGGCAGATTCCGTATGAACGGTGCACAAATTGAGTGTGCTCCTGTGCTCGCTTTCGTTGCGTTCTCGGGTCACGTTAACAAATCGATCGACATCAACGTTCAGATATCGTGTTTTACGGATAAACTGTATTATATATGTTTTGTTTATGAATGACTCACCGTTCACAGGTCGTAACTACCATAAGAACTAATGCTGTTTGTTGGTGACAGTTTTATAATGAAACCAAGGGTGCGTAATTATTTTAATTTATTAAATACATACTGCTGTAGTTTTTTATTTTAAAAAAAACAATTATCCGAATACATTTCTTAATTTAATGTTATTTTCATTTGAAAGTGGTTTTGATATTTTAGGATAACGGTGTATTTCTTCATACTTTAAGTTTTAATAGAATTTTCGTGACTATATATAACATTGTATTATTTATTTCACTATTACTATATTTTTCCGTATTGGACGGATTTGTTTCCAGGTTTCTTGTTTGTTTTCTGGCTCTCTGCTTCGTACGTGCGAGCGAGAGAGCCAGTGTGATATAGATATCGGGCTGGCTCACATGTGTTGTTTTCTTTTGCTTAGAATTTAAAAATTTTAATATAATAATCTATTAATTTAATGTTTAATCACACTCGTGCAATTTGGATGAGTAATTAATACAGGTCTGTATTAAATTTAATTTTATATTTTAGTTTTAGGTATAAGATTTTCAAAGAATTGTAGATGATAAAAGTTGATATAATTAACACAATAATCATGATTGTAGCAATTTAAATACTTAGTGTTAATTTATAAATATCTTAAATTTAACTTTGTAAAAAAAAGGAAATTAGACAATATATTTGTTAAAAAAAACTATCTATTTTATTTAAAACACTGATTTAAATTTTCGTTTGAGGTACTTCATCTACAGCAATACGTTTATTAAACCCGCGCACATAAAATCACAATCTTTAACTGTTCCCAAAAATCGTACGTTTCCCTCAAAGATACAAATAATTGATTTTTTTAGAAAAACAAAAATAAATTGGCAACAGCGCAGCCGCAGTTAAAAACTACTCCGCATCGTTAAATCCCTCTGCAAAAACCGACAAAGCAAGCCCCACTAATGCGCTTGGTGCAGCCGACAAAAAAAAGAATAATATATAGTACGTAAAAAAAGTAATGAAATGAAATATACAGTACGTAAAAAAGATAATGAAATGCACACAAAACAAACAAAGTAGTATTGTAAGTAAACACTAAACAATATATAAATAAGAACTATGGATGCGAACAGTTTTACTGTGCAATATTTGAAAGACATTTTAATTCGTTTAGTTATGAACAAAAAATTCAAGTTAAAAGTATGGGCAGACCAAAAACCAGAACTTAATTTGACGCAAACTACAAAGGGCAAACTTTTAGAGACTTTACAAGAAAATTTAAGAAGGACATGTACGAAAAAAAATGATTGGATTTTGTGAACACCCTACGTTTCCGACCACGAGCCGCCACTGCTTTAAGATATAATTATATTTTGGATAGTAACTTATTATAACTGGATCAGCAAATAGTTTTTTTTTTCTTTTGTTTTTGTAAGAGGAGCAATAAAAAAAACAATTTGAAATACTTAAAAGATATGTATCAGCGTCGCTGTTAGAATTACTGCTTAATTTTTAAAGTTGGGATAAATTTGCCGTTGGAGGTATTATAAGGATGACAAGTTTTTTTGTTTCGGGATTTTTTTTTATTACTTGCAAGGTTAGGTTATTTATAGATAGAGTTATAGATGCTGAAAAAAATATAAGAACTTCTGACAGTACGACGCGAGAATATTTCTACTGAAAAGGTAGAAGACGAAGAAGAAGAAAAGTTTTCTCGTAACTAAATATACAAACATTCGAGCAACTGAATAGATAAAAGTGAAAGCAAACAACATAAAGTTTACGCCGCCTACTGTCAATTGTTTCTCAAGGAAACGCAACAATGACAAGCAGCTATTCCACGATTATCTTTTATTTATTGCGGCACTTCATGTGCGCAATTAGTAGAGTGACGATGATGGCTCGCAACACAATAGAAAAGAGGGAAAGCAAAACTGCGTCACGTTTTGCTGTTATACCTCTTACGCCCGATTTGAATATTCGCACAACGGCGCCAAGAATAGTGCGATAATTAAATGCAAGAAAATAAACGAAAGGAGGAGCAAAAGACAACTACTAGCGCATCGCAGGTACGTCGGCGACTGCGCGCGGTCCATAGTAAATCGCGTAAGCGTATATAACCATCGGAGGGTACGTTGAACTCGGCGTTCAGGAACTGAGTCAGTGGGTCAGTTAGTAGTAGCATTCGCTCGCTCGTACATATACAACAAACATACTAACACACACACAAGCACGCATACCGAGGCATAGTGTACGCGTCGATCCGACGACGTAACACACGCTACTCGTTCGAAAACGACTCTCGCTGGTATAGTCGGCGCGTTTCAGTGCGCCAAGTCTTTCCAAGTGAATTATCGCGCGTCGAACGGCAAGAGCAACAAACAACGAGCGACAGGGTAAAACATTACGTTCACTTGTACGCGGAGAGTTGAACGAGCGCTTCTCCGCTCGCCTCGTGCTAACGAGAGAGTTCGCATGTCAACAAATCGCTGGTGGTAGAGAGAGGTATTACATACGGACGGAAAAAAAATACAATTTACAGATAACGGACGAGTGCATCGTCGACCATTGTCGTACCCATAATAATTTTTGGGGTAAACTTTTCCGAAAACGTGGTGATTTTTTTTTCGATTAGTACAGCACCGGATTTGTGCAGAAGAATTTATAGACGGACAAAATGACAGTTAACGATTATCGAGAGACGGCTTGCGTGACGGCAGGTGTTAATGAAGACAATGAAATCGAAAGTGACCACGTTCTGCAGACGAACACTCAACAGAGCCAACAACAGCAGGACAGCGAACACCTATTGGGTAGAGTATTAGCAGGTGAGTTATACATAATGCCTTAAAATCAATCAATTTAATCTGAAAGAAACAATGTATGACAGGGTAAAAAAGAAATGAAAATAACCATATTTGGTTAACAAGAAACACAGCATATTCGATATACAATCGCAACTGCTTTTCCTTAAAATATTTTAAGCACGTTCAAATTTTAGTTTTCTTGACAACTTTACACAATTAGAAAATCTTTCCGTAAATAATTTACTGTTATTTATCCCTATTTATACTCAAACAAAATTGCCTTATGCAGTAATTTAATATATTTATCTGTTTTGTAGTTCCAGATCATATGGCTAACAACTTAAATAACAACAGCAATTTTCTCTATTAAAATAGTGGTAATTACATATAATAAACCTTCTTTGGAAACACAAATTCTCATTCTAGATACTTGTTTTTTTTTTTCTAATATCTTTGTGACAATTTTAATTAATTATTATAAATTTGATATATAATTATATTATTTTTATCAAAATAGCCAGTCTATTTTTAAATGCATTACGGTACAAAACTTATTGAACGCTCCTGGTAGTGCTATGTACAATCACAGACAACATAAATGCCACACCATTCTTCGTTATGTACCTTTATTTAATTTCTTACTCCATCTAAGGATAATTCTTACGTTTTATCATGCGAAATATACAGATAACTAATATGACAAATTTTACTATTTTTAAAATACAACCTAATTGAATCGTATGGCTATAATTAAATTTGAATTCTATATAGATACCCTCATATTTGTTATTACTGTATAATTTTGTTGTATTCATATATATTATTTATAGTTAGTTGTGGTTTTGGTAGCTTCGTTTGGCGTTCTCCTTTTATTTCACCCTTGCAGGCTTGAGAGGTAGACCAGCTACTTCGAGTAAGTCGCTGATCTCGAGCCGTTTGGCATCAGAGAGTGAACGATTAGGACTTTGACTATTTCTTTTCTATATGTCTCTTGCATATACTATTAAGAGTTGTTCTTATAACATTTTGTTATGTTTTGAAAATGTATTCTCTGTTGTCATAAACCACTTATTATTATTATTATTATTATTATTATTGACCCCGAAAAAAAAAACAAAAAAAAAAACAGATACCGTAATTGACCGGAGTGAGATTCGAACTCGCGATCCCAAAGTAGTCAAGTAGTCAAAACTCTTAAGGCACTCAGGTATTTTTTTTTATGTTATCAGCGATAGGCAACTCAAATCACACTAGTCGACTACTCTGCATTATCACAGTTACTACAAATTCACTAACATTTAAAATGTATGTTGACTCCAAAGGCGATTTTTCACCCTGATGTCAACAAAAAATGCTAAATTTTACTACTAAACTAAAAATTTACCCTTAGAGATGAATCAGAGAAGAAATCAAGATACGTTATTTCTCAGGCCAGTGATAGTGTCAGAAATATGCGATACAATTCAAAGCCTAAGGGATTCCAAATTAGTTGGACATGATGAAGTTCCCATTAATATAACCAAAGCATGTTCGCACCACCTTGTATTGCCTTTAGCCCATCTAGTAAATCTAAGTTTTCAAACAGTATTTTCCCTAGTAAGCTCAAAAAGTCAACGATCAAATTAATACATAAAACAGGAGAAAAGTCGAATATTGACAACTATCGCCCTGTAGCCATATTATCTAACATTTCAAAGATATTTGAAAAAATAATTCACGATCGAATATACAAATTTATTGAGAAATATAACATTATATCGTTCAATCAAAATGGTTATGTTAAAGGAAGAAATACCACATACCAATAAACCATATCCAATATAATCGCTGTATCAACGAGGATGAATCAACTATCGGAGTTTTTATGGACCTTTCTAAGGCCTTGACAGTGTGAATTACGAAAGATCGAAATGTTAGGAATAAGAGGGAATGCGTTATTCCTTGTAACATCTTACCTAGAGAATCGTTATCAAAGGATAGAGGGAATCGATTGGCTTGCAATTAAACGTGGCGTTCCTCAGTGCTCTATACTGAGTCCATTGCTTTTTCCACTATATGTGGATGGACTGTTTAAACTTATCCAAACGTATTCTTTTCCAATTTTAGGACCTTGTCCTTTGGTCTCCAAAATTTACTCAAAATAATTGTATTATTACGCTTATGAATAATGCGTCCTAATATGAAACTATAGCAGCTTACTTTTTCTGGTTGATGAATATACAGGATTAATGTCTGGCCCTGAAACGATAGGAAAACATATCGTTCTAATCCCCAACAAAGTATAATCACGTTCCACGAAACAAAGCGTCTGTCAAATTGTCAATCAGCGTCCATTTTTAGAATTATTTCCAAGGAAGTGGCAGTAAACCGGAATTAAGTTTCGTTACCTAAGATTACTTCTGTATACGCTGTTTTTAAATACCTAAATGTGTCAACAATTCATGTATTGCTTTTAGAATTTTCAAAATGATGTTTATTTTTAACCTTTTGGCGCTCACATCAATTACGATAACGTAAATACTCGCGTGGCAGCATAAATGGCACATTATTCCTATTCACGTATACAATAAAACGGTATAAACGCCGTCCATGCGAGTGCCCGAAGATTAAAGATAATTTATTTTTTTAACAATGATTAATTAAAAGCGATATATCTAAATTTCGTACACTAGAAGGTTTGACAAAAGTATACGTATCCTCCGTAAGCTTCGTACTATGTGGCAGCGAGTAGTCGCTAGTGTGTACATAATGGTGACCCTTCTTTTATAAGCCCATAACCGGCTATGAACTGTTGATAGCATGAAGCACCACATTCGTAAAAGGAAAACGATTATTAGTGATAACTCTAAAAAAATGGTTTTATTAAAGAATTGTATCAGAATTTGTTGATTCGTTTTAGCGTCTTCGCGGAGAAGTTAAAAAAAAAGAGTTAAGAATGTTTGGTATATTTTGATAGTGGCTAATAACTAAACTGAATTATTTTTTAAGCGGACAAAAGTAATATTGTGTAGCGCTTATTGAAGGTGTATGTATGTACTTAACACATACAATTTCTAGATCTACGTTCTTCGTAAAGATAGCGTATGCTTACCATTATAAGCAGTAGAAATAACCACTATCTCGCAATGAATTTTCGATCAGAAGTAGAACTGGCTGACTGAGTCGATTAGAATCAGATGAATATACTTATTTGAGTAATGAACACGGGTAGCGAAGAATAGATTAAGGGTTTTAATTCGGGTATTTTAAAAAGGGAACTATTAATTTATTAGAAACACATAACTTTTTTCTGTTTATCTTATTATTCTCAAGTTCTTTGTAACAACTGAAGTATTTATATCGGATTGAATAGTAATGCACGCGGCTCCCTAAAAGAAGGCGTGTGAAGTGCAGGTGTACTAACCGTCTTTTATTCAATATCAAAAAAAACGCTCTGGTCTGCTAATAACATACGTGTGGTACAGCTAGAGAAAAAAGAATTCTAAGGATTCAAGCTTGCATGAGCAGGAGACGAGTTTGTTTGCATTATCAGCAATCCATGTTTTTTCTCTTGCTTGCTCAAGTCTCCTTTCTCCTCCAACCATGGATTATATAAGAAGTGGAACTTTAGAAAACATTTGAAAATAAACTGGAAAGGAGTTGGACAAAGTCCATTGCATAGTTCAATTTTTAATCTGTCATGTACGCCTATTTTTGGTAGATTTTGCCCTACTAGGAATTTTTTTGATTATTGGCATTACTAAAATTGAAAACCTACTCATGGTTATTGTATAGAACACAACCACATTTGTTTAACATTCTTCTTTATAATAGTAATGGTTACTTGTTCAAACCCAACACTATATATATTATTATTATTATTATTATTATTATTATTATTATTATTATTATTATTATTATTATTATTATAGTCGACAACAGTATGCTCACGCATATTCACCCAACGCCAGCGCCATCAAAAGATTCTAGAGTTAAAATACAAAAAGAAGACATTAAATTACATAAATCCTGTCCCCATGTATCTAAATTTGGTTCGTTTATCTACAATCATTATACGTGACACCTAACATACTCCGTGCTTAAATATATACATTTCGTCAGCCGTGATCAAAAATGTCAACCTGACCTATCTAATGCTTATACCCTTTCGGCCGCTTCTAGTCCCAAATACCATCGATCGCCGTGTTTCTGTGTGCATTCCTCGCGCGCGATGTGCTGCAATGACGATTTCTTCGCCAAAGAATGCGATCCTCGTTTGCTTTCGACAGAGGTACCTCAATCCTCGCGTTCCTTCCATGTATGTCAAGATTTTTTATATATAGGCATGGCAAAAATAGCTGTCAATTATGCACCTCGCCGACCCAATTTCCGTTACCGATTTGTTCGGCAATGGTCGATGATCCGGTGCAATCTAACGCCAGAACTCCGTAGGTCAGTTTGCGGTCGCTAAGCGAAATACTCTTCTCAGTTGTTTTGGCACCGAAATAGGTCAGTATTTTGATACATGCAAGTGGAAATCGAAAGGACATGAGCAGCAATTAAGTTTATTGATTTACTAGTAGGTTTAGGACTTTTTTGCTTATGTAAAGCTATTAAAAATTCTAATTATATAATTTGTGTCAGCCTGTTATCCTAATTATATTATTATATACACACAGAATAGAAAAAGACCATGAGAGTGATTGACTATGGCTTCTATGGAGGCCGTTTGTATTTTGTCCTAATAAACATATAGGTTATACATTAAGCGTTGAAAATCAATAGATTGTAAAGGATTAAGGGCTAAATCGTAAAAATTATTTTGTACACCGGAAACTGTTTCGTAATGGTTTAGATAACTTCTACAAATTCCACCTTTTCTCAAAGCTGTTGGTATTTAACATTATTAAGGTTAAAAAATACTTACCGCAATAAAAACTTGACTTTGAAAAGTAATAATTAATATTTATATTTTAAATTAGGCTTTCACTGATTTATGAATGACAATTTGTTAACAATCATCTAGGTATTATTTATTATATTTTATGTGTATTCACCCTGTATAGTATGAAACAAATTTAATAAGAAATAATTTATCTATTTTAGCATTATAGTGACAAATAAAGAAAACTTATCTATACTCCTTTAAGTTATATATATATATATATATATATATAAATATTAATTTTTTGGGATATTCCTAAAACGGGTTAATTTTTATTTTCAATTCCTCTTTTTCCATCAAGCATCCGAATATACAAATTCTCATATATGTATTTTACTTGACATTTTGATAGTCATGTGTATACTTGCTGACATGGAAATCTATATAATTTGACAGTTTGTATAAAGACGTGTTTAAAAAAAATAATATTAAATATATAATACGCGTTTGAGCAGAAACTTAAAAAAATTGAAAAGGACAATTTTTCGTAAAATCTCTAAACTCTCAAATTTTCGAATATACGTTTTGTCACGTTAGTTCGTGAATATACAACATATTTCACGTAAGCGTGATATCGTTTTGTTTTTAAATGAGTCATAAATTCTATTTGGCCAATTTATGGTCAATCCTGTTGTCAAACTGACAATATAAAGACTTTTTTTAAATGTAATACTGAGTATAAAAATACTGATTCCAAGAAACATCTAAACATGATTATTTTTTTTTGGAAAATTTCAAGGCGATGTCAATCTTTATTTTCGACTTTATGATATAGTTGGAGCACTATATAAAATGATTCATGCAGATTCGTGAAACCATGGCGATGTCATCCTTTTGTAAATGACGACCCGTAAATTCTATTTGACATTTCGATGGTCCATCTAGTTGTCAAATTGACATTATAAACATATTAACAATTTATATTTAAAAATTTTCACGAAAATTAAATACTAAAAAAAACCATAATAAAAAAAAAGATAAAAATTCCTTAAATACCCGTTACAATACTTATGCTGTGGTTTCAATAACTGGATAAGGCACCCAAAGATTAAGAAAGCATTTTCAGAATTTAATCAAAATTTACTTTTTTTCTCAGGTATTGGATACTAAACAAAAAATTGCAGAATTGAAAGCGTGTTTTTGGAATATGCAAAGCAAGCAAATATTTATTTTATCAACTTTATTCCTTTTCCTCAAAATGTAAACATAGTAGCATTGGTACTACTCAACACAATGCGGTGGGATACTTTAACAAGTAACACAAGAACGACTTAAAATAGGTACTTCATTTTTGTGTCATACAATGACGAATGCCTAAAAAATTCAACATTAGGGTTTCATATCTGTGAGTAAAACCAATTTAAAAAGTGATAAATTTAAAAATGTTAGGAATAAAAAAATTAAAAAAAAAAGTTCCCGACCGTATTAGCAAATATTTTATTGTTTTAGTAATAGAAAATCAGTTTCAATTAATTGCACCTCCTAAATATTCTGGATTTTCTTCTGATGAAAAAGATTTTGAAAGCAATTTCGTTATTATTGTTTTTAAATATGCAATATTTTGAACGTCATTTTTCGAACCGACAGCTGTTTTCAGGAATTTCGTGGCTTCTCATCAGAGCTTCGTATTAATTACGAAAGTGTTTTTGATCACTTTTTGCTGGTAGTGAAAGTACAACTTTCCTTGGGGGCTGAGAGTATTTTCCTTCGCCCGTTCCAATGAATACATTTCATTTCGCATGCAAACGATAGTGGTAAAGATAATTTCACGTTATATGGTATTGTTGTTCCGCTTCAATTGTCTAACGATGCGAACAAGCGTAATCGGCTGCTATTATGGGGTCTGATTTTAGTCTCGTTGCCGGGTCGCGACGACGTAATTACCTAAGGTTTTCACTTTTCAGTGTTAACAAATACGCGTACCATTTAACTGGGGCACGGGGCGCCCGGCGCGAGGCTAGTTCGTTGCACCGAGCGCTGCGTCCTTACTCGCGAATCGGTCGTCCCACTCGCGCCGTTCACTCTCCTTCTCGCACCGCGTTTCGGAGATCCGTGTCAACCGATGTAGCCTCTGCGCAGGACTCCCGCCATTGCCAACCTTTTAAACGTTACTTCGGCTAACGCCCGATTGACGGAAGGAGGTCAAGTGGACGATCGCGGCGAGGCTAGTTCGTTCACCTCGCGAGCGACGAATCTGGGGCAAGATGAAATTAAATAGAGGTTGTGCGAAAAACAGCACATGTCCCGCGTTTTAACCAATCGCCGCGTTGATTACCGTCCCCTCTCTCCATACCGCCACCCCTTCTCCTGCAATCGTCCTAACAATATATTTCTATACTAACACGCGCGCGCATGTACGCGACTTTTTAACGTGCACCTATATATTCCTACCTAACCTCGAAGGTTCAACGCTCCAACGACTGGTAAATAGGTTACCTTTCCACTCGATTTTAGTATATGTATATTAGTAACTACTGATTCTATTACCGCCATACCGTTTCTAATAATAAGTTTAGCAGAAAAAAAAAGAAACTAGTTACCAAGTTGTTAAAGCTATCACATCCACGGTTTCTACTAACGAAACCTGAAATTCTTCCTGTCGCTATTTTTACTATACCGTACCGAAAACCTCCGGATAATTAAACACCTTAATTAACTTTCATCGACATAGAAAAAAAAACAACCGACGTTCTTGTTTCCTTTGTGATGGTAATATGGCGCCAATTAGAACTTATCACTTTCTCCAATGGATTTCTCCTCTTGAACGAAAGTGAAAATAGTTTCACTTTTGCCGATCTTCCACGTTTAAACGCGTGAAACCATTCAAATGACATCGACGGTATTTTTTTCGGATGTATCAATGTAACTTACTCCATAAAGCATTATTTTTCCTATTTTTAGTAATAAAGAAAGTGTAAATAAATATGGAGAAGAATTTGTATATGTGGAATAATACGATATACAGAGAGTCAGAAAAATAATGCCGGAAACGCATACAGTGAGAAGTGATAATGATGAATTGTGAAATAGGTTATGGTCTACAGAATAATTTTCGCAATAATTCAGCCCTCTCCAAAATACTATCGATACTAGTTATCACATAGCATACTATGCGTGGCTTGATTTTTTTTTTGCACACTTATGCGTTTGTAGCACTGACGTATTAACCACTATCTTTGCTACTCAAAGCACTTTCAAAGAAGTTATTGACGTGATAAATTCTCTGGCTTTTTGCATATAGAACTTCTATCCAACGAAATATGTTCTCTTGCGCTTATTATTCCTTTATTTGTTCAGTTCTATTTATTGTTTATCACAGGCACGTGTACAGGGGAGGGGGTATAATGAGGATAACTACGCCCCCCTCTTCTCCTCCTGTGATCTACCGGAATATAACTGTAATTTAAATCTTGTATCTAAATACACTTATAAGAAAACAGTCAATATTTTTTAGCCACAAGGTACCATTGAACGGGACAATATGGGACGTTATTATCGGTTTTATAACTGTAAACTTTTTTCTTCGACTAAAAAAATCTGAAAATAGGGTGCAAGTTTGTGGGGAGAAGCAAACGACCTATTGTATTACATTTTGAAAACATCTCATACCCTTCTGTATATATTTTTTAGTGGTGTCCCATATCCCCTGCATGTCGGGTAATAGCAGATACGTAATTTTCACAGTAAAAATCCATTAGATTCTTTAAAGTTTAAATGAAACATATACAAAGAAAAAGTAAAAAAAAATCTGAATAAATAAGCAATGCACTAAAATAATTAAAGCTGTAATCTGACTTTTTAAAAGAAAATAATGATATAGATTCTTGACCAAAAGGACATATTATAAAGCAAAAATAAAAAAATAGTAAATATTTTTTTTCGTAACTTGTTTTGAGAATACAAAAGAAATAATGCATAGAGCTAACACTATATGCTTTTAAGATATTAACGTAAAATTGTATTAACTGGCTTGTATCAGCGACGCCAGTTGCAACTCCCAGAGTTTGAATTTTATTGCTTTGACCCGTTAACAGTGACATTTTTATTGAACAAATTTTAACAAAATGTTTACCCTTTGGGTGGTAACAGGTGAAAAAAAAGTAATAACCGCGTTGCCATATGACAAGTAAGCCGTTGGTTGACGGGTTAATAATAACGGTCGCTGTAGACAAACCAAAACAATCCAAAAGTTTTTGAACTATTGCACCGCCATCTGTAACATAAGCGAACAAGTACACCAGTACAGATTACTGTAAAATATTTACTCTTTAAGAGAAAAACGCATTTTTGTCCCATATTGCCCCATTCGACGATACCATCCTACTGTTACGGGTAGCAATGCGACACCCTTCTCCTCCCCATAAACCCAAGCTAGTTTATTATCTTCTTCAAGCTATGTTATTTTGTATTTTCATTAACTTATAGTTAAATAATATATTTATTCTTCTAATATATTTATCTAGCCTTGTTTGTAAATCCGTCATTATGTACAAATTATCAATTTGTAAATTACGTCATTATTGACAGCAGTGCCTAAAAGTTTCAAAGATTCCCTCGCAGTAATACATGTATACAGCAGCAAAACACGTTAGGACAGTTATTTGACAGTTTGAAAATTTAATATTGTTGAACATACTGCACTTTTTGAATTAGTTAATAAAAGTGATCCAAATGGAAGGTAATCACAAGAAATCACCGTCCTACACACCCCCAAGATTGCAGAAATAGCCAATGAAGCAACCGAAGAGTTATCGCCTATAGTAAATCATAGTCAATATTGTATACGAAAATATATCACTATATTTTGGAGAAAATTTTATAAGGTAAAAAAATGCAAAAAAAAGTAAAGGGATAAAAAGGTAAAAAATGCAAAAAAATATTAGAAAGATTTTAAAAAATAAATGCAAGAAAGATAGAACAATGTAAAAAAAAAGATGAAAAAATGAAACATTTTTTAAAAATAGACAAAACTATAGTAGGTGAAAAAATGGGAAAAATTGTTAAAAAGATTGAAAAACAGACAAATATAAAAAAGAAGTTGAAAATTTGGAAAAACATTGAAAAAAAATACAACGGGAAAGCAAAAGAAAACTAGCTATTGCACATTCTAAAAGTGAAATATTATCGGGTAAAGGGAATCGACTTACAAAACCACCTTCTTCAAGCGGCACGTTCTAGGGAACACTCGACTTCTATTTATATTGTTAATAAATTGCACTCATCTAATTTTTTTTGGTTATTTTTAATTCTTAGATCGTAGATAAAATATTGAAACTCGCTTCGCTCGTGCTCTAAACACCGCGTTCATCCGAGAACAGCTCAATGTGTCAGAAACAAGGATTTTGTAACCTTATGTATAAGTTATTATTTTTTTATAGTAATGATTTAATAAGCGACAGAAAAGTATGTTGGTAACACTCTCAAGAGCATTTGGTTAGGCAGTATTTTAAAAAAACAGTTCAAATTTGTACATGTAAAACGTCTATTTTAATCGAGTACTGCTAAATAAGAATATTTTTCTAACCAGCTTTCACCTTTTAAATGCCTCTAAGTAACGAGAAAACTATTTTTTTGCTTTTAGATTTATTTTTTAATTTTTTCCAGTAACTTGACAGGTAAGCAAAGAATCTGGAGTCGAAAAGGTCAAAGCTAAATTATAAACACAGTAGTAGTAAGTAGTACAAACGGAGACTTTAATACCATTATTTTCTGATACCCATAGTGTTTGAGTTGATTACATTCTTGTGTTAAAATATTTAATTTCAAGATCTTTTTTATTTTAGAATTACTTCGATAATAGATTACCTTTACATATGAGGATGTAAATATTTTCCTAACTTCATATATCTTGAAAAAAAAAAATAGATTTTATTTGAGTTAAAGGTTTTTCTATACTATAATGTTGAATATTATTTTGGCATCTGTTCTTACAAATCTGGAATTTATTATTATGTTTTTTTTTTTTTGGAGTTTGAATATCTTCATAGGCTAATTCCCATTTACATACAACTAGCCAATAGAATGAAATTGACTTGTTTGTCTTATTTTTTTTTGGTAACCTTTTTCACTTTTCCCTAGTGTTTGTGCTCTATCCAATCATCTATAAGTGGTATTTCATTATTTTTAACCTTCTTAAAACTTGTTATAATAATTCATATTGTCCTAATGTATGGAGGAGTACAGACAATATAATGTAAATAAAGAAGAAATTAAATCCTTTCCATGCATATATTTATTTTATAGTTTTGTTCTAACCAAAATATGTCGTGCTAAAAGATATTTAAAACTGAACATATGAGTGGAAAGGATTTTTTATTTCTTATTTATTTACATTATATCACTATAGCAGTATTTTTCCTGAATATTTAGTAATTAAAAAATTTGACATTAAACAAAGATTTCTTCCTTTCTCACACCTATCTCCAAATATGTACATACATTACTTTTGAGATCTGCAAACAATAAAAAGTTATTGTACTACTAATTAATACTACCTCGGGTTAGAAAAAAGAAACACGTTGTAAAAAATACTTTTCTTAAGTGAGAGCGTTTCGAGTTTGACGGCCTGGTCGGTCCTGGCTTCGGCCGTCCGCTGGAGAAAGTTATGCAAAGTCGTCATCGCTGCACTGTGTCAGTAGTGCTAAAAGTCTTGCTTGCGTCTTACGCTGTTTGAGTTTCACTTTCTGTCCCTCGGGGTTATGCGTTCTACCTGTGTACAAGCGACACTGACTCCCATTAAACACGGTGCTTTGCGTATGTCGCAATCAGGAGAGAATTGCATTAGACGACGCGAAAGGAGAGACGGACAGTAGACTTCGTTCTCTGTTATCGTAGGTTGTGGGTCTTTCACCATTTAAATGGATGGCATGCGTGAATTCGTATGCAATGATGTAGAGGAATGAATGGATTGGTTAACGAAGGTGATGTCATCTGGTTGAGAGGATTATCAGACAATAAATACTCCAATTGCCTTTAAAGGTTCTTTGCTTGAATTTTTAATTCTATTTTTATTCAGTTCTTAAATGATGGAATATATTTTAAATTCTAAACAGTAAAGATATTAGACTAGGCGGTTTTTAGTTTTACAAAAGCCAAAACTTTACTGTGCTGCTATTTGTTTTTTTTTTTCCAATAAGTCAGATTAATGCTGGGATTCTATCATATCTGTAGCGCCTGTAAGATTATCTGTGAATCTGTAAGCATTTATTATATGTGCTTGCAAATCTACAGGCGCTATAAATATGCATAGAATCTCACCATATCTCTTTTTAACTATTTCAATTTAATAATAATGTTCTTAAAATTTTATAGATATTCTTCACTTCAATCATTTGTCACGGCTTGTAACTGATTCTCAGGATGAAGCAAATCATATTAGTCCAGTGAGAATTCACTCCGCCTTTCCTTTGTCCTTATATGGTCTTTTTAGAGATATTTACATGATCATTTTCGAATCAATTCGGGTAGTGATAAAGCTCTGGAAAACTGGACATTCAGCACAGAGGTTTGGCGTACCACAGCTTCCAGGATTTTATTTTTATCAAAGCAGACTCTCACTCCCAATAAGCCAATGCTTTCTTCAATTTCGGATCGTAATCTAGCGATTAGTAGTCCTAAGCATTTTTTTGAGAATTTTATAATAATAATAATAATAATAATAATACACAGAATGTACAAAAATTAATCTACATCGTAAGTTGGTGCTTTCGAGCAAGAGTTACTAGGATACTTGACATAGATCATTTTAAAAAATGTTAATAAAACAAGAAAACTTTGTCAAGTAATTCGCAAATATCATTTACTTTTTCAAGTTCCGAATAAGTTCAGGTGAACCGAAATTTGACGAAAATCTTATGGATAATCGAATTCATTTTTTCTATCATCGTCAAGGATCATATTGCAGAAGAAAATTTATGAGTTTAAAGATTCAATACATCTCTTGTGTCGTTATTTCGTAGATAGTTTAAAAAATTGCTTTTAAAGATTCTTAAAATAACAACGCATAATTCTAAAATTATCTTGACCGCTGTCAGTACGAGTAACGTGAAAGCTTACATTTTAGATGTTGCAGATTGAATGAGCAGAAAACTTCCAGATTTTATGTACAACCTATAATTTACGAATGAAATTGTTAATTAAATCTAAGGTTAGAAATTAGATAATATTTTTATTGATTTATATCTAGCACAATAAACAATAAAATATTTCCCTCTATTTCAACCGGATACTTTTACGTTTATTGCACTAGGTAGAAATAAATATTAAATGTGTTTTCAACCATTTTATGTATTGTAAACAGTTTTTCAACATTTATGGTATTCTTGTTACAAATTTTGAAATCCAAAGGGTAGTTGAAATATTTTGAAAAATCTAAAAAATTTACTTGGTGCCCCAAAAAGGACTTTTTTATGAGAGAAGAGGCTCTCCCTATTAAAATCTGAAAATCCGTTCTATACAAAATGATCCCTTGATAACTACCCCTGAATTTTTTTTAATGACATTTCCCTTTTTCTAAATATTGAGGTTGCAGTTAGCGATGAAAATCCGCTGATATATAACAATTCCATATTTACCTTAACGCAAATAAGTAAAAAAATTGACCAAACCTTATTTTTATAATGATAGGATAATGATTCAAAAAGTTTTTCTTTTTATGACAGAAAAAGCTGTTTAAAAATTTTTGAAAATTGCCCGTATCCAAGATTACGTTTTTGTAATCATATCTAACTTTCCTTTTTTTTGCAAATGCCACCCCCATATTTTTTTTATTTAATTATCTAATATTTGCCAATGAAAATTTGCTGACTTATGCAATAATAATGATTTTTTTCTTAATATGAAATTAAAATGAAAAAATATTTCTTTGAAAATATATCTTGATTGTTAAAAAATAAATAACATAGTACAACATTTTATAAACGAAAAACTATTTTTCTGGGATTTTTATGGATGTAATTGATAAAAACACGGACAAATTAAATTACTCAAATAAGTAAGTGTTACCCAAACAAGCTTAGGTATAATTGTGCAACTGGCTTCAGAAATGTAGTTTTTTTTTTCTTCAATATATTTCTACCGTCTTATAAATAACCCTTGGCGAATAATAATATAATAAAATAATTAGAGCTCTGCTACCATTCCACCTTTCAAGAAATATGTTTTTAAGTATTCAGTTGCCACACCATTGAACGTCGTTCTGACAAAGGAATATCTTTTAAAAGTCTTGGAAACATATGATGGATAAAATTTAAATACCGCGCTCCTGTTAAAGTGCCCTGGAAAAGTAAGTCCTAACAAAGTGTTCATTAAATATTCCAGTTCGAGCATTAATTCTCAATATTGTTTGAAAAAGAGTTTCTTTTATTCAGACAGGATTTTCTGTTGACCAATAAACCAATGAACATTGTGTTTATGAAGAAGCCAATTATTATGGCATTTATCAAGAATATCACTGGGCCGTTTTGAACAATAAATTGTAACACCATGACCTACTGCACACATAAACACAGTGGTTTCCTCTTTTTTAAATAGTGGTCTCAATATTTAATACTTGATGAACCAAATATTTTTTTGGAATACTCTCATGCACATTTTAGTAATCGCTTCAAGAATGTTTACATTTACTTTAGCTCACACATAGACTTGATTGCGCCACTAAAATCACTTAACTTAAGAACAGGAACAAAAATAAATACTTTTAATAATACATCAATTTCGTGATGAAAAAAGAATACAACAAATGGTAATTATATTCTAAGTATCCAATGAACGCTATATATGTAAAGGTTAGATAAGAGTAAAAAAACTCGTTTTTCGTTCATTTAATATTTACTATATGATTACTACTTTCGGTTTTAAAAAAAACCATCTTCAGATCACTGGAAATGCAAATTCAACAATTGATTAGCATAAATAATTGTGTTAAAAATTTAAAAAAAATTTCTTCAGTTTTATATTTAAATTTTTAACACAATTATTTATGCTAATCAATTGGTCAATTTGCATTTCCAGTGATCTGAAGATGGTTTTTTAAAACCGAAACTAGTAATCATAGTAAATATTAAATGAACGAAAGAACGAGTTTTTTACTCTTATCTAACCTTTAAATAATAATTAGTAACAACCGCAGTGAATAATAATATCTGTGTCCATTATAACAAGGTTTATTGCAACCGAATTCGTAAATAATATCATCTTCTTTAGAGTAAAAAAGATATATCCTGTATAGCAGCATTTTTTGTGCTTAACTAAATTCCCGTTTTCGCTGTTTTCACCTAATAAAAATTGTCAGTGAATTTCCATTGCTAACCACTATCTCAATATTTAAGGGTCATTTAAAAAGGAAGCTTAGGGGTTGTTACTAACGGATGACTTTGTATAAAAGAGATCTTCTCAAGCATTGTTTAGAGTTCCTTTCTCCATAAACAAGTCATTTTGATTTATTTTTTTAATCTTAAGAAATAAACAACTTATTGCATGTTAACTTAAACTTGAGACAGCAGATTTTTTTTTAGATTATCCCATAATTTATTGTCATGGCTAATTATGGTTGCAACCATGTTTGTCCCTACCAGTATCATGCATTTGAAGTGAATGAGGTTATTTTAATCATTATATGGCTATTTTTACAATTGCTTTTTAAATTTAGTATCCAATCATTAAATAAGCTTTATTGTGCGGAATCCTCGTATTGACAATTAAAAAGGCGATGCTTCCATTATTGCCTATGCGAGAAGATAGAGAATACAACACAGCTAAAAAAGGAAAGAAAACTAGTGTTTAGCTCGTATGTGACGTGCGAACGTACAAAAATTATTAGATAAGAATGACATTGATGCCAGTACGAACACTCTAGAAAACCGGTTTAATAACTTCACTATCCGCAGATAGGTATGCTGGCACTCTTCGAACGAGAGGGAGTGAAATGGATAGAGCGAAACCGTCCGAAACGTGTGTAAATCTTTCTCGCTGTGTATATGTATATTGTATAGTATGTAGCAGTATGTATACGGACAACTTACGATATCATGACCTCAAAAACAAGCGGAGGCAATGCCCTAGCCTGGCGGCGAGGTGCCGTTCGACCTCGATTGCAGGCATTCGCGACTCTTTTGGAGGAGCGCGGACCGGCGCAGAGGCTAGCGAAGTATCTGGAAAGGGCAACGAACTAGTCGCGGCACGGGGTCACGTTTGACCTGAATTCGCGAGCCGTTCGCGACGAGGCACTTGACGTCGGAGATGGGCGCCCAGCGTAGAGGCTATGTCGACTTGTCCCACATATCGCTTTCAAGGTGAATGAACGCCAGATGAACCCTCGATTTTTTAGGAATATCCACTCTGCTAACCGACCGGCAACCCCATATTTGTGTGCCCGATCTGTATCTTCAATCGCTATCTCTCGTTTTCCGTCTCTGTTCCCACCTGAATGCGAGCCGTGATTATGGGCGATCATTTGCTATTTTTAGAACGATAAGGTGTTTGTTAGTTTGATGAGCTTCGTATTTCGTGTGACGTCATGTTTTTTTTTTTTTCGGAGTACGGGGAGTAAATACGAGGTTTATCCAATTAATACAACGATTAATTAGCGTGTTAGGTTGAGATTAACGATTGAGCGTAATGAATTAGGGAATTATCTGAGAATACGGATACCATAGCAAGTTTATGATGAATAATTAACCGAAATTCCTCATCAGAAAATAGTTTATCAATATTTACACTCCCATTCTTTCAGCTGTCACGTTTATTTGATTGCAATTTCTTAATATTTAAAACAATTCCAGCGCCTCCACCAACATTTGTAATTAGGATAACTTATTATTGCAATAAGAAGTAAAACCATTTTCACATATGTATAATCAACACACACAAACACATATTCATACACACATTCATAAGGTGAAAACATTCCATTCCTGAGGCTAACTCGCTCGCTTCACACGAGCTAGGTGAGATTCACTTTCCTCGTGCCGAGGTGTATTGGACGGGAGTCGTCGACCGTGTTGTATTCTTCTTAGCGCAGCGCTCTCCGTAAAGTATTTACTCCACTTTCACCGGTTTAGGCCTCATTTCTTTTACGATCACTTTTGGTTTCGTTGAAATCCACTTTCGATCTTCGACGTTCCTCCGGCTTACGCCGACCGGTTTTCTCTTGCGTAACGCATCTTTAACCGAGGTTTTCCATGGTCGAATACATACGAGGAGAGCGATGGGAAATTTCGTTAAATCTTCCTTAGAACCATAAACTTTTATCATCAATATCAAAGTGCCTACAAATCCCTACATAATCTACATTCTTTAAATCAAAAGCAAAGCAACATGTATGTATCTATATAAAATTAAATTTCCTAATTAATAATAATATGCCTTTATTGCGTTTACGGAAAATTAAAATACAAAACAAAAAAAGTAGATACAGAACTTAAAAGAAAACACAATAATGGAGAAGGAAATAACATAAATTGACATGTATTCGACCATTAGTACCTCATTCAGTTGGTGATTCACAAGGGAACTTTGCCAAGTGACACTCGGCGATCGGATTGAAATTTAGAACATTTGTAACACATATCGAGTGTTGTGAATCACCCATTTGATTTTTGGCGTAGAGTGATTTTTAAGGGATGAAAGCTACCTTGAAATTTCGATGAGTTTTTGTCTTTGGCAATTCACACCATTAATTGAACCCATTTTTCATTCATTCTTCACAGCAAACCCACACTCCCTTATTATAAATGGGTTGAATGGAAGAGGCAAAAAGATATTCACAATGCATCATTTAGATTAGATTAGGGTTGGGGTGGCTCCCTCTGTTCCGATGACTTTTGTCACCACTCTTTGGACTAATAATATATTCATTCATTGATGGATTTTTTAATTTGCGTTTTAGTAATGTCAAAAGAAGGGCCAGCTTAAAGCGAATGACCTGTTTGGCCAGATTGTCCGCCATCTAATTCCTTCCCGTCCGAGTTGCTAAGAACCCAGGATAATGTTAATTTCCTTTCGTTGCCCACCTTATTTAGGCTCAAACCAGCTTAGAGTATATACTTGTGGAACTAATCACTTTGAGTGTGGACCGATTGTCAGGGAAGATAGCGATGTTTTTATCTAACTTAGTCCATCTTTCTATTTCTCTGGCACAGTGAGGAATTGCAGTAACCTCAGCCTGGAGCACCGTTTTGTCTTCGCCGACGCTTACCAAAAGAGCCTTTTTAGGCTTCTTTTCCTATATTCCAGCTCCGAGGTCGTAGTCTGTTTTAGAGCTGTCTGTATATATATTTATTCCTTCAGTAATATAGACCTTAATAATAACAATAGACCTTAGTTCGAGTGCGCTGTTGCTAGAGTGCCTGTCTTGCAGTCTTCTTATTTGGGATTATAACTTGGTATTTTCTATCTAGGTTGAATTTTTGAACCTAGGCATCACATGGCATTTCCAAAAGATGCCTGCTAAGTTAACGATACTTGACTGTGCATAATTCTATGTGCTGTACATCTGGCAGTTCCTTATATATGAATATGTAGCGGTGGCAGGTTTAGAATTATTTTCATTGCAGTGGTCACACAGACACGCCAGTCTTCGCATCCGTTTTCTCAATGTTATTCCCGTAATTACATTTGACACATGGATTATGACTCAACGGCGACATTTGCGCGGTCTGATGTATAAAATTAAAAACTGGAATTCCAATTGTTAAAATTACAGTCCATATAAATACCCATAACAGAGAAGGCACATATATGCATGAAAGCAGACCAAATGAATTTTGTAACAGTTCGCAAACACTGCTTTCAAAACGTAGAATGTATTGTGTTGCTACGTAAGCAAATCTATTTTGTAATACTACTAAATAAGTTCGGAGAAAGTAACCACAACATGAACGGTTAAGGAGAATACTAGGTAGACTAAAGAAAGAAGCATAAATCCTTAATAATATAAAGTTATC
Source organism: Protaetia brevitarsis (assembly GCA_004143645.1). Classification (NCBI taxonomy): domain Eukaryota; kingdom Metazoa; phylum Arthropoda; class Insecta; order Coleoptera; family Scarabaeidae; genus Protaetia; species Protaetia brevitarsis. The sequence goes on from RXPK01003197.1 coordinate 31,339, forward strand.
TAAATTATATCATTATTCTTTTTATTAAGAGCGTATTCGAAAGATTAAAAAAAAATATACAGAGTGTAGATAAAGTTAAAGCACAATATTCTTAATATCGTTATTAAGTGACGTTTTGAAAAAGGCTAAAACATATAATAGTTATTTACGTTAGAGTAAAGTTATCGTTTACAGCGCGAGAATTTAGTCAAGAATTCGAGCGCTGTAAATGAACTAACGCACGACATTTGTATTAGATTTTTTTGACTGAGAAAAATATTTAGGAAATCTTATTCTTTAGTCCAAAGTTGACATTTCGATTGGTACAGGTTTCCTTTCTCATGACATGCAACAAGTTCTAATTCAAGTTAGATTTAATTCTAATTCAAAACCTTAATGTTAAAAAATGACATTTACTTCCTTTGATAGTGTACAACATAGAAACGTCGACTATTTTGCCACATTTAAATATGGCGGCGCCGAATCGTTTTCCATTGACTGCGTGCGCCAGTCCATTGTTGTATACAGTGTGTCACAGAATAACTATTCCTAATTTTCAGAAATGACCGAGGGCACTTAAATAGACATTTTTATTAATAACCTAGTGTCCGAAAATTACTCAGTTTCGAGTTAAAAAAAATGAGAAACCTTTAAAAAACAACAACCATGTTCCCACAGTTATCGTTTCACGTCTGTTACAAATTAATCTTTATTAGGTTTAGTACTGGATTCAAAGTGGATCATTTTATAAATATTGAATTACCAGACATACATCTTGCCTATGAAGCAGCTTACGGTAATGCTAAAGAACCAAAGTAAATTTATACAGAGTGGAATCCTAAACGTCACATTTCCTGTCATACATCTTTTTCAAGATTGGATCAGCGTATTCGAAATACTGGTGAATTGCAAGTAAGGAAAAGAGATCGAGAGCCAATCGTACTGTCCGAAATGTGACGACAAACAATAATTGTAAAATAACCCGAAAACAAGTACTCGTGCTATTGCTCAGGCGATGCATACAAGTCACACATCTGTACGGAGGGCATTGAAGGAATAAAACTGCAGACGTCAATTCCAGCTAATTATTTCAACAGAGTTTAATTTGCTGAAAGTACTTGAATAAAATAAAATAACAGATGAGACGTGGTTCACAAGAGATGGCTATTTTAATACACATAACAGTTACATTTGGAACAAAGAAAATCCTCACACCGTTCACAGGTTAATGGAAGTTTTATATTAATATGTATTAGAGCTGAAATTATTGATCATTATGTAGTGAGACCATATTTACTGCCTGCACTGTTAGATGATCACATATATAGCATTTTTCTAGTATTGCAGTAATATTGCACTAGAATTGCTTGAAAATATCGCACTTAATATTCGAAGAGATATTGTTTTCCAGTTTAATGGTGCACCAGCATACTTTGGATTAAATTTCCGAACAAATGGATCAGAAGAACCGAATTCTTGGCCTGCACATTCACCTTTATATATTCCAATTGATTTTTGTATTTGGGATCATATTAAATTACTGATTATGAGACATCTGTTAGTACAAAAGAAGTGTTAGTAGCTCGAATTATTTGATACTTATGAACGTCCTCAGCTATTTCGAAGAATTCAGCCTTCGATTGCAAATCATTACAACTTGTGTGTTAAAAATGGTGGCGGTAACTTCGAACAATTTTTATAAATGTTAGATGTTTTCTACTTGAAGGAATAAATATATTCAAATGTAAAACAAATATTGTTTATTCCTTTTATAGATCGTAATAAATAAGAATGGAATAAACAATATCTGTTTTACATTTGAATTTTTATAAAGTTTACTGCAGTGCTATTTCTAATAAAATGTTCCTTAACTTTTTGCTGGTGTAATTGAGATTGTTATGAAAGATTTCTATTTTATCTTGACGCGAGAAATATCCAGGTACTAGTTTATTAATGAAAAATATTTATTTCAGTGTCCTCTATCGTTTTAGAAAATTTGGAATAGTTATTCTGCGACGACCTGTATAGTTCGTTAAAAGAGTCAATTGCAAGTTGAAACCACAAGATTAAAAACTTTAGCAAGATAACCACTGAGGACTAATAAAAATTAACATGAAATGTAAAAACATTAGTAAACACATACATACATACATATCAATCTCATTAAGTTAATTGGTGTGATGATGTCCTGCAACTCGCATTAAATATTTTTTTGCTGTTAAAATACATCTTTTAAGACTTTTTTTATGCAATTTTCTAGGATTTTTATACCCTTAATTTACATTGTGCTTATGTACATTTTGCCCTTTTTTAAATATGTTATCATATGGTATAGATTTAATGGATATAGTCGAATAGATTTGAATAACATTAAATTTTACAAAAGTTACAGATTAGTTATTGAGCAAATGTTTGTTGAACAAAAGTCACATTAATTATATTTTTATCTATCTGATGATGTAAATACAGTTACAATTATCTATCATACAATTAATATCTTCCTACATTCATTTAGCAGCATAATTACGAATAGCAACAGGCGACTCCACCAAAATTTATTATCTAGAGAAAACCACAATTAGCAATATTTATAATAATTCCCGTGATATCTATGTAAAGGTAATGAGCTAAATAGGTTAATAAATTCTCACTACGCGCAAGGTAATTAAAAAGAAGTACAAGAAATAGTAATTTATTGATTAATTCCAGTTGTAATTAATTAAATATGATTTGTACAAGTAAAAATTAAAGTGACATAAATATCATTTTATAACTTTAAAACCAATTACCGGCAGAGGAAAAATTAAAATTGATTTTATCTAACGTCTCTATCTCTATCTAATGCTAACTTTCACTGACAATAGTCATTCAGATAGGCGGTTGTACTCTGTAAGATTCGATAGAAAAGCGAAGCAGGCGTTTTATTGCCTGAAAGCCGTAAAATATTAACCCGCAAGGTCCCCTATAAGTCATTTATTATTATAATTGTGCACGTTAGTGATTGCGTAATCACCACTATACATGCTATATACATTTATATCCATTTAGTGGACGATATGCGAGGCTAGTGACCCAGTTATGGGATGTGTTGACCTCGCTTGTGCCTAGGGTTAACGAACCTGCGACCTCGTCGTCAGCAACGGCGCTATATGCAAGTAACGAATAATGCCGACTATCAACAACCCCCGTAGCGCTCACCGTTCTAGCGAGATTTCTTTCCTTAATATCCCACTTCGCCTCCTACGAAGTCTTTGTCGCGGAGGCGGTAACGACGCTTCCCAGCTCCCACCAAGCGCCCGTTCCGGTATCAAGTCGCTACGTAAAAATTTTATATCGAGCACTCGGGAAGATCCAGATCTAGATCGTGTTGGCGGGTAGGTTCTTGAACCCTCCCTAATGAAGTCACTGTGCGAGTCGACTTACCACGCTTTTCCAGGTCAAATTTTTATCTGATACCGCAATTCGAGTTGAAACTCCATTAGTATAATGCGGCTGGCAGTTCGTAAATTGGGGGGAAGAGGATAATTCTTGCTGATGTATTCCGAAATGCAATACCTAAGTTTACGCCCACACGGAAAATTGGTCTAAATTGGTTTTATTTACTCAGAGCACGTACGTATGTCACATATAATGGAAGAACTTGAGAATCGTTAATCAAAAGTTTGAATATCTGGGAAATATGGAACGTTGTATCTTTGTACGAACTTAATATCAACAAAGTTGAAGTATGTAGATTGGTATTTATTCATGGTAGGAAATTGGAGCAATGAATTTAATCAATTTGCATAAACTAAGTAGTTAGTTCTGTCCTAAATGGAATTATTGGAGTATTCAAATTCTGGGGATATTAAGGAAGGTCAATTAAGAGTATGGAAGCGGGCGTTTTGTTGCCGGTAATAATCATTTTATAAAATTATCGCCACGACGTTTTTCTTTACATTTCAGAATACTTGATTGTTTTTCTTTAATTATTTTTGATTGTGCCTGTCCACATTTGTTTTTAATGGGAATTTATGATTTCTTTTCCAATAATATTTTTGTTTTAATAATGTTTTTACAAAGAAAAGTATTTAATAAATATAGATATATAGCAAATAGATACACTAAAGTTATCAGTCACAATCATTAAAATAAAGTGAAGTGTATCTTCAAACTTTCCTCAATCATTAATTCGGCCTTGGCTTAATTAATTTACAAAAGCCAAAATTGTTTTTGCTGAAAAAGGGGCTTATAATAGAACCCCACATTATACCAACCCCAAAAATTAACACTTTGGGGGTGGTGCTTATAGTGCTGCGAGTAATTTTTCTATAATCTAGATTTGCAGTAAGGTAAAGTCAGGTAAGTGTGTAACCGGGGCAAGTATGTAGTTTGTTTATATTTATTTTTAAAATTGAAATACGGACGTCCACCTGTTATGATACTAATATACTATACTTCATACTAGTTTTACAAACAAAAGTTCGCATCTCCTAACGTGTAATGATTTGAATATCTTGTGAATATATCATACATTATTAAACAGGCATTAGTTTAGTATTACACTCTTGGCCGAACTAAAGGATAATGTTTTTAATATATAAAATACGGAACGATTACACACTTGCCCCATTTTGCTGGGTAAGTGTGTAGTATTGACAGTGTTTAAAATTTCTTTTTTTTTCTAGTAAACCGTTGATAATTATAAAAGGTGTATCTATTGGAGGCTTTCAACTGAGCATATATTACGTACTTCTATGTGTAAAATTTATCAAAATGTCTTATTATGTGAACAGTGTTACATTTTCTTCGCACTATGCAATTTTTACTACACACTTACCTGACTTCACCTTAATGGTTATTTATACTTCAGTAAGGCAAAATGTAGCCTCGAGCCTAGAGAAAACAATATTCTTGGCAAAATTTTCATTGTTAATACAGATATTGAAGATTCTTTCATAAAATTGTTATGTTATATGAAAATAATTTTTCATTAATTCGTGTAAAATTTCAATCTTATCAGGTTTATAATTATTTTTTTTTTTTAAATGGATAGCCGATTACTGCGAACTACTGAGATCCATCAGCTTCTAATTAATTGGTTAGTAAATTGTGGCGATGTTCTCGATACAGCTAATAACACATGGTGTTTTTTACCATGACTTTTTACTGGTCCAAATCTACCAAATCGTTACCAAATCCTGAACATTACCTGCTTGTTTAAAGCGTCTTAAAGTTTTAATAACGAATTTAGAAAATTCGTTATTAAATTATTATTATCTATCCTGCTTAAAATTGGATTCAATTTTGAATGCGTATTATTAAATGAATTAGAAACATTTGTAAATTTTTGCGTCTATCTCCACAACATATACTTGAACTAACGTTTCCTTGTAAAAATATTATCAAAATAAATTTAAAAAAATATATTGTAAAGAGAAAAAATTTCTGTTGTATGGTAGAATAAATGTGACAAGCTTCCATTTAAAAATACGGTATTCTCAAATGACAAACTTTCTGAAATGATTAATAACGACAATAAATTGCTGTTTCCATGCTTTAAATCTATTTAATAATTATATTGCAGTTAATCCTGTGGTATAAAAGTAAGTTCGAAGAATTTTGATAAGAAATAAATATAATTAATGCAGTCTTCTATTTAATAATAATAATTATAAATAATAGAAATAAAATATTTGGTTTTAATTTTACAAGTTAATCAAAATTTTATTTATGTTTGAGAATTTGATTTTTTTTTTCGGATAGTTTTTAACAATATAAATTACATAATATGAAGAAATCATTTGGCAAAATTGTCAAATTGACGAATTTCGGAAAGCAATCATTTAGGAAGCTGTTTTGAAAATAATTGGTTGTTGAGAAATGTTTGCTTAAAAAAAAAACAAGAGATTTTTTTTAATAGAAGTCAAATATTGAAAATTATTAAGAAGTTTTTTAATAAGAATAGAAACAAACTATTTTAAAAGATAAATCGTAAAAGAAATATCATTTTGGAAATTGGAAATAGAAAATTAGAGAAGTGGTAACATATTCTTAGTGGTTTGCATACGTAGTTGTACCTTCATATTATTCAAGATTGGATTGTTGTTTTATAATTGGGTTGGAATTGAAGGTAGATCAGTACCAGAAATTGAAGAAAAAAATAATAAATAAGATTTTTATTAGAAGATATAATGAGGTTGGTCATTGTTTTGTAATTAGTAAATTAATTGTATTTTCAATAGATATTAAAACAATTCCGAAATCGTCTTTACTATTTTAAAATTAAGAACTCGCACATTGTCTCAAGTGACAAAAGTCAAATTGACACATAACAATATATAGGAATAGACCATGTGTGAAATGTAATACAGCTTTCTCGAAATAGGGAAGGAGGGTACGATACAGAGGAAATACACGTGATGAATAATAAACAAAATATTATTGTGTTCACAAGAAAAAACTCTTTTTGGGAGTGAGCATCACATGCACGCCCTAATTTTGCTTCAAATATAAAATAAATTAAAAATAACGATGCCATTCAAAGCAGCTCCATTAAAATATTCCTCGAAAAATATTACAAAGGAGAAAAGTTAGTAATAGTAATATTAATAATTAGTATAATAAATGAAAAATCAAATCAACAATTTTATTTTGAACTACAAAATTTTCAAAATTTTGGTTTCAAAAATTTAGTTTTGGAGTAAATTTGAATGTTGATTTTGATGTTCATAGTAAATAAGCATAATCTCTCTAAGTTATTTGACTCAGTTTCTTACGTATTTATCCTTTGTTTTATAGCTATTTTTTTTTCTAAGAAAATTCCTCCATTATAAGTATTTTGACAAAATAAAATTGTAACATTATCAAAATCCACCGTGTGTTTGTTGTTATAAACGTGTCTTGCAAGACTACGTTTGCCTGGTCTTATTTTAGCGCCGCATTTACAGTGCTCATGCTATCTCTATGGGATATGGATTATTTATGATTATATTTTGCTGTCATCTCCATAAATAGGTCAAAAAATACTTTACGGTAGCTTTGTAGTTCTATAAAATACGAATTCGGTAACGTATAATACTTGCCCTCTTTTTTTTCTTTTTATAACAGATGTAAAAGTCGCAAAAAAAACTCAGATTTGTCGAAATTTCAAGGGTAGGTTTAATTCCCGGAATTTGATGTTCTGCCAATGCAGAGGATGGCGATTTACCACATCAGATGGGTTCTACCCCACTGAGTGCCAAGTTTCATTGAAATCGGTGATATAATTGATACAGCTACTGTTGGAATGTAGTCCTTCCTCGTTATAAGCTCTCCTATCAAAAAGATCATGAACAGAATTTGTTAATAAATTAGGGAATTATTTCTTTCGAACCAAACATTCTCCTATTATTCCCTACACTGGGAGAAATGAGAAGGTTATTTGAAGATTTTCTTGAGGTTTGAAATATTGGGCATTGACCTAATCAGCAAATAGTCAAATATGAATAAACATAAATGCTTGTAAAATCAAATTAACAAGTTAAATGTAAATATAACATTAAAATGCATTTCTCCTATTTAAAAATAGCTAACTGGAATTTCTTCTCTCGGTGTATCCAAATCTTTTCTTGCTGCAATTCTCTAATCTTCCTTATGTTTATCAAAAATCTCACGTAAAACATTCTGGAGTCACAGAATATTTCAATCTATTTTTGATGATCACAATAAACGTTGTCAAATTATCAAAGATTATTCACGACTCTTCTTCCAATATTAACACGCTTTCTATCAAGAAATTTAACTTGCCTGGCAAAAACAACGAGTTTAACATTAATTTCATTTTATATTTATGCTGTACGTGTAAAACAGGCCACACAACAAATTAAAATATACAAATTTATCATATCAGATAGAATAACAAAAAGACAAAGATAACAACAAAGAATTCTACTCAATTCATATCGTTAGAACGGCAGTTGCTATTGTTACCGACATAACTGTTCAAAGTACCTAACGGTCTCATTAAATCTGAACGCGCGGAATGAAAAAATCCCGACAGTTTTTCTTCCCGTCATTTTCCCGACCATGATCGCGTCTTGAATACATTACCGCTGTCCGGTCAAAACTCTCCGTGCGTCGATCGCCGCTCTGTATTATTTCTTTATAATTATGTAACGCACGGCGCGTCTTGGCAGCGATGCATCCAGAGCACCACGCCGGTGCCTTCCGCGTACAACAACAGTTAAGGACGAAGTGGAGACGAACGGTCGCCCAGGAGGTTCCACTTAAGAGGAGGAACATCTAGGCGGCCGTTCTACGGAGTTTTATGCCTAAACTTGCGGCGGGTTATGAGAGTCTAATGCACTTCGGTCAACGGGGTTACGTAGTACGATGCACTTCCGTTCTGCAACGAGAGGGCGCGCCATTGGTGCTTCTATGTTTTCAGTTGTTGTTGCGCTGTGCTTACGGTAGTTTGCGTGGAAAGGCTGGCGGAAAACTCGGATGAAACTAGATTGAATGGAGCTTCATACGATGGTATTGAGAGAGAATTTTTAGCATGCGTGTGTCTACTAATCACACGTACATAGAATAGAAAATCAAGTTGAAAAATAGATTTGCTTTTTATATAATCATTATTAATTATGTGATAAATAATTGTGGATGTATGAAATAATAAACTATAAGGAGCATTTTTGCTTTATTTTAGAAAATTTAATACGATTAAGTACTGTTTATACAGAATATAGGTATATCATAAACATTACCTTTACACATTATGAAAAATTTGGTTGCTAAGTAACAATTTGTTCTCAATTTTGAAGTACCTAGCTGATTCAGCAAGCTGAACTAAAAACAGAATGTTGAATTTTGTTAGTATGCGCAATACTATTACTATTTCAGCAAAAAAAATTACGAATGTACACAATTACTTTGAAAATTAATATCTTTCTTATTTTTTTTTAGTCTCCATTAATAATTAAATTAATAATTAAGAGTACCTAATATGTGTAAGATGTTTCGTTTTCTCTACAAAACCCTCTTCTGTTTGATTTATAAGCAGAATAAAATTGTAAAAATATGGAAAATGACGGGAAATATACGACAGACAATTTTCTTGTTTGGTTGTTGACAAAATAATATGAAATTAAAATTTTTGGTTCCATATAAAAATGGCTTTTTAAAATCTGTGTCAAAGTAAACAGATTTTTTTATTTATTAATTATAGAATTATGATAACAATTTTAACAGTCTATTTATATACTATAGTTCATATATAATATTTGTTTCTATCAGTTTTTGATTTTAATTTTATATAGATCTGGTTTCATAGTTTCTTGTTTATTTGTTTTGCTATATTTGAAATTATAATGTTTGAAAATTTCATATAATTTTTTGGATAAACTTTTTGTTTTAGAATATCGTTTGTTCTATATCTATAATAGGATCAGATCGAAAAATTGGACTTAAAATCATTGCTCTGTCAGCTATACTGGTTAATAGCACTATTTTTTATGAAAATAGTTGATGATAATTTAGAATTTATATAATAATAACCATGTAGGTTTTGTGAACCGTTTAATTTCAGTTTGGGGCGATAGGAATTATTTTTTCATTAAAATTGGTATACATATTTCATTTTCCTAATGCTGTCATGGAGTTATTTCAAAATCTATCCTGCTTAAAATTTCTTTTATGTATTCTGTAATGTTTGTTACGATATTGGATATTGGTAGAATTTATTCTATACATTGGATATATAATGAAAGTATGTTTGTGCTAGTGGTAACTTTATTGCATTTGAAGAAAACAACAGCATTACCCTTTAAGACCTTAAACTCATGAAAATAACAACAAAATTTTATATGGTCTGGACCTTATCTAAATTTTGTAACTGTCATAACCGTTTCCACAAGAAATTGGTGTCATTAACAGTTTATCTGGCCAAGCTCTCACTGGTCCAATTTCCGGTCGGATGTTAATAAAAAAAGATATTCTTAATTATCAAAATTATCTTTTCAATAAAATATTGACAGAACACTCCGCTTTTAGAATGAATCAACAAGAAATATAAAAGATATTCAAATAATTACAAAATAGACAAAAAAATACTTATGTAAAACACTTATCTGAAAAATAAATCAAATGAACAATATCAAACCTATAATTTTCAATTTTTTTAGGTGTGGTACAAAACCAAATCTATATATTATTAAAATTAAAAATCGAATAAACAAAATATTACATGTGGTATAAAATATATTGTCAAAATTGCCGTAGTCTATATATCGGCGAGACTATGTAATACCTAGAAAACCAAATAAAAGACTATAAATCTGACAAAAATCCTAAAGCTTTAAGAAATCACCAAATAACTCCATATGACTTGATCATATGAAAATGCCACAGTTTTTCAAGCAAAAGCATAGCCAATATTGCACTGTGCAACTGAAATCAATCAGAGGACTTATGAAAATAAGCGGATGACTGGTTTGGGGATGTATTCGGAACTGAATAGCCTTACGAACCGCAATAAAGTCACTTTACTCTGGGTGCCCAGACATTCAAGAATCGAAGCAAACGAAAAAGTCCATGAGTTAGCAAGAAAGGGATTCATCTGCTTCATATATAGGCGCAAAACCTGTTCTAGGAGTATATAAAAACACAGCACGAGAGCAAGTAAGAACTTGGGAAAAAAGAAACAAAAAGAACACTGGAATAATGCAACCAGGCAAATTCATGGTAATCAAAAAGAAAGCTGAAGAACCACTACAGCTCAGTAGGAATCACCTTCGCATCGTAGCAGATCTCCTAACACTATACACTGAAAGGACACCTATAGAAAATATGGATCAACGCTGGAGATACCAACTGCACACTGTGTCAATCAGAGGACAGAAAACGCTTACCACATTCTGTGTGAATGCCATGCTCGGAACGCAAGAAGACAGGCAATTCTTGCCCAGCCAAAAACGAGAATTACTTCGGTCAACCAGCCAGAAACCTGTAGAGATAAGTGCAGGGTACTAGGATCCTGGAATGGATGGTCTAATTTAATAGGTAAAAGAACAAAGAAAAAATGTGCAAATGAATTAATAGCATGCTTATTTTCAGTGTTATAAAAACACATGTATATAAAAAAAAAGAGCTCAGGTAGATTACTCACACAGGTTTTAAAACATGCCAGATCTTGGAAATAAACAAAAGAACTCAGTCAAACACAGTATATATGTATGGGAGTATATACGTCAGACGTAACAACATTTTATTCAAGCTGGCGCCAATACAAAGCCAGTAAAGTGCGCGAATGACTTCGTACTTCATACATTTTTTTCTTCTTTCTACTACGGGCACACTTACACACGTAATATTCATAATGCCTTTGGAAAAATACGAATACGTAACTAAAGCATAGATGTGTCAGTGTGTGGTAGTAGGTTCTTAGCCGAAGGCCTTGCGAATCACTGCTGTCCCACTTTCAAGCCAGTATGGTCGTTGACCTGCCACTGCCACAGTAATAAAACGTGCAAGTTCGGCAGAACGCCGTCCGCGTCGCCACTTACCTGGCAAATTTTTACTATCGCGGTTTCGCTGTTTTTATCTTTACTTGTTGACGTTTACGATATTATTGGATGATGTGGTTATTTGTAAGTGTATAAGTATGAATATTATAGAAGGGAAGATGCGTATACGTGGAAGAAGCGAAATTAAGTACCCATTACGAACAATCACGGATTTATATTACTTGTGACAACCTTCACGCCTTTTCTGTGTGTTGTTTCTCGATAATTTACCAATTAATTTAATAACGACTTTTCATTATTCCCGTTAAATTGTGATTATAATCAACCGTACTGCTTTTATACCTACGCGAAATTGCGGAAATGAATGCTGTGCTAAAAATTTTGACGGTCAACCTTCACGCTCTCAATTTAGCTAAGCTTATGATTGCAACGGTTTCCGATCGATTAGCAAATATATTAGGTGACAGAACCAGTTTCGCCATCTTACTTTTATTTTGACATACTGAAAGTAAAATTAATTGGTTGAACAAAAAAAAAAACTCCATCAATTCCGTTATATAGCCACCTTGTTCTTTTATTAATTAATTTAAATATGTTTTAAAATAGTTTGTTTAACCTTCAATTTTTGTGTGCTCCAAGCGTATTTACTCACTAAATTTCAATACAGACGTAACGCGTTGCTCACGATCAATACGCCGTTAAGGATAAGAGAAATATGTACAAAGGAACAATCTTTGCCATTTAAAACGACCATTACGTAGGAAAAAAATGTGAGAAGGTTCTTTTACGTACACGTGTATATAATAAGCGTATCGTGTTGGCGTACCTACACACGGTACGGCCCTGGAATTCACTCAATAATGATGTAATAATTATCGAGAGTGCGGCCCAGATATAGCTGGGTCGACAACCTAGAAGGCGGTCAAGACTTCCAATCTCATTTGTATTGTGTGTATATGTATATGTATGTAAAGTTTATGTAAAAGCATTATTATAGTCATAAAAAGATCTCTACTTCAATGGTTGGGCAAATATATAAATACAATTGTTGAGCTATATAGAGATGTAAATTTAGTATTGGAACCGCGTTATGTTTATCCATGTACGAATTTATCCTGCCTTCGTTTTTAGGTTTGCTTGTATTAACGGCCTTTGTTCGATTTGAATTCCTTTTAGGAGGTGACAATGTTCGCGGTGATTCAGATAAGAAATATCGAATAGATTGAGGATATGATAGCTTTAGCCTAGTTGACGAACAAAGGCTAAGGAATGATAATGATAATTAAATAACTTGTGCACTAGGTCGTTGCACTCTTAATTTTTAAATTTTTATACAGTGTGGTTCTGAATTCAGTTGTTATGAGGGAAAAGCCTTTATTAATAATTTTACAAACAAAAGCTATTTCTGATGAAAGAATTTTGCTCGTAAAAGAAAACCGAAAGTAAAAAATACAAGATGTTAGTGAATGGAGAGAAGCTAAAAGCTCTTCATTGGAGAAATGCTTGCAAAAAAGTTCTTTTAATATACGCAAATTGAATTTAAACTAGAAATTTTGAACAGATATTAAGTTGAATCTGCGAAGATTAGCAATATCTACCCATAATGTCGTGAATAATACTATAGTGTGTGGGAAAAACAGTTCAAGTCAAACATTAAGGAATATTAGTTTATATTAAATATATTAATAAAATATTGCAATACAAATTTATACTAATAATATTAATTGCGATATAATATTGCAATATTTTATTAATATGTTTGACAAACTAATATTCCCTAATTTTTTACTTATACTGTTTTTTCCATCTACCATAAAATACCAACCTAATGGGAAAAAAATCTGTGAAAACTACTGCTACCTATACGACGTAATTTTAGCCAATTTACGAACAAGAATCCTATCACTTTTCTTTACCTCTATTTTCAAGGCTATGTTTAAATATTTGTATTTTTACCTAATAGTTTACGCAACCGTTCACATGGTATAATTGGGCAAAGCAACTTTTCTGGTAAAAGATCAATTATATATCAAAACGTTTCCGATAAAATTGCGTTTAATCAAGTAAATTGTCTCCGCTGATTATCATTAAAGAAAAATTAATGAATTAAAATAAAAAATGGAAATTAATGAAATAAACTATTCATATAGTTATCTTTCGTGCACAATTAGGTATTGGATATACGAAAAATGATGAAAAAGTACTTTCTAATTTTCATATATTGTTATATTATTTACTGCATGTAAGCCATTTTTCACTAACGGTATGGGCTATGTAAAAAGGATAGATGAAAAGATTACTATACCTACATATCTGTGGCATATTTTAGTTTTTAATATTAAGCAGGTACACAGGATTCATATTTTGTTGCAGCAAGGGTTTTATTTAGGGGTCAAATCCGTGTGCTCTTGACGAGATGAAAAAATATTGTAAGATAAAATCCTATAGCTGGGGTACATGATTTTTGCGGCAATCTTTAGGAAATAGGAGAAATAAGTTGCCTATTTGACATAAATAACTGTCAGGATTAATTTTGACAATTTGATATACATATAATATTCTTATCTAGTATATGAACTCACCCAGCCGAGATTTTTGTTAACTGTTTTTGTTTTAAAAATTATATTGATCTAAATTTATAAAAGATTATAATCGGGCAGCGTTTTGTACTACTGGAGTATAATATAACAATATATATCAAATTAAATAAATTACAATATGTGAAAATTAGAAAGTACTTCTTCATCATTCTTCATATGCTGGCATCTATATTATATTATTTCATAGGGCTGATCACTATTTAAATTTTATGGATAATATGAAAAACTTATGAAATAAGAAAAACTTGTTGTTACCACCTATCTACATATGAACCTATTGCACAAATAAATTAACAATAATAATGATAATAGTAATAAACAAGAAATATTTTTAAACCAGTCACTACCTGGGATGTACCACTGCTGTTAAGCTCACTATCAATTCAACTATCACATGATGAATGCTTCTCCAAAATGATCAAATAAAATACACACTTTCTCCTCTTCTTTTATGATATATGAAATACAAATATTTGGTTTTCCGCCAGCAATGTTTAAAATGGTTTGGAGTAGCAGCAATCTCACTTTTACAGCAGCAACTTCACCTTTGTTTTGTGCCCAAATTAATTCAATAGGGTTTAGCTCATAATAGTACAGTAGTAAACTATTGCATTTATGTTAATGTTATTTTATTAACTTCAATCCTACTGATTGGCACTATGGCATACGGCAATCGTCCAGTTTACTTTTATGCTATGGTACATGTCTAGAAGAAGATATATTTTTTTCAACAAACCAATCGCATAAACCAATATGTGTTATAGTGTGTTTTCGCTCATTTCAGTTGGATTATTTTTTAAACCAGTAAACAGATCTTACATCACAAAAGCTTACCAAGGAGTTTAAATATTTATACTTTCTATATTTCTTATTTTAGGTCTCCTTCCTTTAATCAGGTTTCATCAAAGTAATATATTTTTAGATTTTCAGCTCTGTTAGATATATGTATCGCCACCTGCTTATATCATCACATTCAATGAAAATGTTTTTAATTCTGTTCATATACTTATTCTTTTTTTAAGTATTTAATAAATACTTTTGAAAAAAGTATATAATTTTTACATTAGGTGCTTCATTTATTAAAAAGGAAACATTTGTCATAGATTTATCAAAGCCAGTGATTAATGTGTATCTCCCTGCCTGCACCACGTTGGGATTATTCAACTCTCTAGTAATTTTGTACTCGCTCGGGATCTTAAAAACTGTCTTTCGTGAAAACCTTGAAGTTAACAACTAGGTTATGTATTATCAGGGAAATATTGCCTAATATTGTTATTATCTTTTTTACAACAGCTTTTGTTGTTTGTCCTAGGTTATCCATTTTAATCATTTGTAAATTTTAACAATACTTTGCTTTTGATACAAATCCTAAACGTTCAACATTTCCGTGTTGCAGAATTTTTTTAGTGCTTTAATAATACAAGAATTTAAACTTTGTGAATTAGTTTATGTTTGTTGTGTTGTTTACCTGGATACTGTTCTAATTCGCGGATTACCTAACACAAACTCGACCGTTTTGCATGGAAAAGAAGGTAAAATGCTTCATTAGGTAACTATTGCATTACCATCCGTTTAATTTTTAGTTCACTATTGCATATCTACCCATAAGACGAGTGTAATATTGCAAATGTATGCATTGCATTATCAAATAACACGCTACTCGGCTGTTCGTGTTTCTAAAGTGTGCTTTCTCAAGGTCGCTACTTTCGATTCGTACAGTTAGTACCTTCGATGTTATGCAGTGTTACTCGAAGAAAGTTAAACATATACAACACGTAAAGCTAAAATTAGATTTTTTCATGTTGATGAGGGAAATCAAGTAACTCGCCTGACAACGCCATGCCATAAACAGGTAACAGCGTGAGTATTTTAAAAAGCAAGCAACATTCTAATAATATAATAACATCTAGTATTATAACTGTCATCCTCAGATATTCTTTCTGTAAATAAAAACGACCCTCACACATTCCTCTCCCCATCAGCACGTGAGCTTTTTGGAAAATTCACCTGTTCAAGTGGACAGATGAACCGTATACCCTTCAGCAAACCATCCATTGACGTCAATGCTATTTTCAAGTGCTCGCGTGATCAACTACAATGCTTCGGAAAAGTGGAATTACCAACTCCAATTTAATTTAGTTGATACTAAGAAAAATACATCGCCTTAGAGCTTATGTGACTTAGAAATAATGAATTATTATTATTATAGGGTTACCACTTAAGCAACTATATGTATTTTACGACTCAACTCCCCCCCCCCTTTTGCTAATTGTATTTATTTATAAGTTATGTTATAATTGAGTAAAAGCTAAATAGGGACATGTTATTATTGTTCATTATTCGAGAACTTTTTTTAAAATTTTAATTATAGTAGTGTTGTTATTAGAAGCTATAATAATTTGGTTTGACGTCATCTCATTGCAAGATCACGTGCTTGAAATTGTGTCGTTGGCCATCAGTGTTGATTTATATTTATCTGTTTATATTTATGAAAATGGAACAATGGATTTTTCTTCTATGAGGAAAGAATAATATTGGGACATTCTGCGTCCTGATGTGCAAAGTTTAAGTTGCAAATGTTGCTATGCAAAATGTGTGCTTAGCATTTTTTTAACACCGATTTCCTTCTATTTGCTAATGATGCCAGTACTAAAGAAAAGAATACTGCAATAAATAATTGGTATTTAGCCAATAAATTGTGCATGAATCCAAGTGAACTGCAGAGATAGATATTGTCACTGAGACCAACTGCTCGGTGTATTGTTAGATCCGAAGTTAACTTGGGAGAATCGATGGTCTCACAACAAGCATAATCTTCTTAATTAGAACTTTGAAAAATAAACTTTTGTCTAATTGTTTAATAACAGTATATTTTGCATTTTTGCATCCAGTTATGAGTTATGCTATTTTATTTTAGGGTCATTCCAGTCACCTATTGAAAGACTTTAAACTGCAAAGAAGACATATTAGATTGATTGCAAATTAGGGGTACAGGGCTATTGTAAAGAAACTTTTATTAAACTGAAAATTTTAACTACATCATGTGTGTATAGATCTTGGAATGTGTCATTTTTATAAAAGAAAATTTGGATAACTACATTCCTAATAGTGATTTCCATAATTACCCTATTAAATTTAATGAAAATATTAGATTACGTCAATTAAGATTGAAACGAATTCATAATAATATAAATTATTTTGCCATCAAATTTTTCAGTATCATATCTAAGCTCCACCAAAAACTTACCATTAATGTCATTAAATAATGTTATGGAAAAATGCTCATTTTGGAAAGGCTTTTATTCAATTGAGGAATATCTGAATAATAATTTTAGTGATATGATTTAATACGATTTAATTCCGTGTTTGTACTTACTAATATTTCTGTTTGTTGTTTCTGGGTATTAGCACTAATAAAGTTTATTATTATTAGTTAACATTATTAACAGTTAGGAGTTTTATAAATCTATCTGAATATATTTACCATTTTTTTCTAAGCTAATTATATACTTAATCATTTTACTCGAAGTAACTGAACTTAGGTAACAAATTTGGACTGATTGTTTTCTATTTCAATTGATAGTTTGAAAATATTTGTAAGACACAGTTGAATTAGGCATATTGAATATAATGTTATAAACTTACTATAAATGAAGTACACTATCGTGTCCTCAAAGCAATATGCCCACATACCAGTATTTTTAGTTTAATGTAAACAGCAGCAAGTAATATTGTTAGTTTACATGGTAGTTTAGTTGATAATAATTTTTTCAATAATCCCCAACGTAATTCACCTAGTGTTTGCTCTTGTGTGCTCATCCAATGACTCTTATCGTCGGTATATAATCTCCGAAAAAATATTTCGTTAACGCACACAAAAAAAAACAACGGCGCATAAAAATAGAACGCGAGCAGCCGCGGATCGTAAAAATTCGATAACCTACAATGGTGAGGTGACACTCTGGATCGTTGAACTCGGCGATAAGACCGCTAAAGACTGTCCTCTTATCAGATATTAGATAAGCCCATGTCGAAAAAAAAAACCTTGGCAAAATTGTATATGTCTGCATATATTTTCGCGCGGTTCCAGTATAGTGAACTCGGGCGGCCGTCAACTCCAGATCGTTCCCGAAAAATTCATTCCGGTTCTCGTTCTTTTGTTTCGGATTATCGACGTTGCACGTGTCCAACAACGCGGGGTTGTCGCGTGCCGCGAGGGTATAGCAAGTAGGGGGCGAATTCGAACCATTTATCCGAGGGTGTACCAACAGGTGAAACAAGTAGTTGGATGCGCGCGGTCATGTCGGAAGGTCGTTCTGTCAGAAACATGACGCTAAGTGTAGAGTAGTGATATCAGAGGGTGATAGTAAAAGAATTGGTATCAGTGATTCAGTACTTGGGAATCCTACAGCCGTGTAAATGTTACAAGAAGTAAAGTAGTGAACTATCAGAGGGAATATCGATTGGTTATTGCGGGAAAATAGATAGAAAATGAATCAGATTGTTGGTAATTCAAATTACCTAGATTCTACGCCAGGTTAGTGTTTTTATGAGTATTTTTTAAAAAAGTATCATTGGTATTTTATATGGCAAAAAGGTGACCAAAATAAAACGTAACAAAATAATAAAAATATTATCACTAAATTTGTTTGGAACTTATATAAATGTCATTAACCTTCCCAAAAAACCTTGATTAACCAAACAAATAGATAAGGAAAACATTATCTATACTTAATGACACTAATTACCAACCTCATGTTTTTATGTAAATCCCTACAACAACACTTATTGAAAATGAAATTAATTAATTTCTTTACATTAATAATCGAAAATAAATGTTACTCAATTTACGTCTTATTAATGTTTCTTCTTAGATACATATATGTGCTAAATGTTGCGTATGTATTTATTTAATTTTATAATAAGAACTCGCACGTGCGCGTCGACCTTGGCATTGGAAAGCTCGCTTGCGTCGTCACCGGAATTATTGTTCGCGATTCGGCCGGCTTCGCCATCTGGCGTTAGCGCGGGCAATTACTCCCGCTGCGGTTCGCCACAAACTCGACAGGCGGCGCGCGAATTACTACACGCGCGAAAATATCCTATTTTCCCGCGATATAAAAATCAATGCATCGCTGTTTAAACGTTTCAGATGCGATACTTGCAAAAATTGTAATTTAATCGCAATAGTCATGTAAAGTTACACCATCATATCGCATAACCTTTAAGTAGTTGTAACAAACATTATTTGAATATTTGAAATCCGAGCTTTGTTTTAAAGCTAGATGGCGCTTGATAGTACAATTGTTATATAGAGATATAAGTAAATTATATTGCTTATTTTTTAACTATGTAATATACACCGATTTAATTGCCATCTTCCCTCGTTTTTTTTTTTACATACATAGTTGATTAAACATGCACATACAACATATTTTTCTTTGTAAAATTTGACTTCTAAATTCTTTCCATCCATCTAAAATTTAACTTCTATAAAACAATTAAAATCTTGGGAGTTATTTGTGCGTTCATCTAAGCTTTGTACGTAGGACTGCAAAATTATACTTTTTCTTATTAAATTATTAAATAAATAAATAATAGAAAGTTTTATTCGAATTCAGTTAACTAAAAGATATTCATTTTTAAATTAACTTTAAGTAAGTGTAAGCTTTGAATAAATATGAAGGAAACTAGTAAATATATAAGCAAATATTTAAAGTCAGAGAACAGTTTTTATAAAACCACATGTATACCGAAAAAAATCTTAATTATTATATATTTACAGCCACTTTACGTGATCAGAATCAGAAGTATGCCACAACGTGGATCGGTCATCATGTAGTCGAAGAAATATATATGTTTTAGGAATGCAAAAGCGAACTCTTTAGGCTTTAATTCCGAAAGGAATGTACACAACAGTAACAATCATGATATGTTATAAGAAATTGAGAAATTGTAAGCAAATTCTAATTATGTATACATGATGGAATTATTTTTGTCTGAGTGTAGTGATATTACGTTAGTAATAGTTTGCCATAAGAATATTAAGTGTAAATTACATTCAAGTAAATGTATATAAGTCAATTTGATCATGCATAAACAAATAAAATTATTTTGTTTTACGTATGTTGTGGACAGAAAAAAAAGCCTTATACGACCCCATAACAAAAGAATAATAAAAGCTACGTTTCTGATATGAAAAAATCATGACGGAACCTCCTGTAGAAACAAATTTCAAAATATATCATAACGATCAATCTCAAAAAATAAAAAAAAAAAACAAAATAATCTCACACACACAAGCCATATCCCACGAATGGGGTAATTAATAAAGTAATCAATAAAGCCAAATAATACAATAACTTATGAAGTTGAAAATATTTTTTAATGGAATAACGAGATAGGATAGAAAATTACAATTAGGAAATGTCAAAAGCTAAATTATAAAATGTAAAATACAGTACTTTGCAAAGCGATTGAAAGAATTATAGAAACTAAATAAAACAAAAAAATATGACAAATGATGATATTAAAATACAATACGCAAATACGCAAAATAAGTTGTTTTGTTTAGTTTGTATAATTATTTCCCACTTTCAAAATTAATATATTCTGCAACAAAAATTAAATAGCAGTTTATATTTGGAGAAGATTTATATTTTAGCTTTTGATATTTCTTACACCTATTTAAATTATATATAATAATAAATTCATTAATTTCAATTTTGTAATGTTTAGCTTCCAGGTGGCCTAAAGATAGAAGTATTGTCCCTAACCTAGTTGCGTTTTGATTTATAGAAGTTGTGAGATCTGACCTAGTCCCCTTTTTGTTCTTCTTCAACAATCGCCTCACACATAGTGATTGGATTGATGATTTAAAATGAAATATCTAATTTTGTTCTAAGAGCATATTTTATTATTTATATTATAAGGAAATGCAATTGGTTTTCGAAGTGGCGTCTTTATTTAATGATAAATTGTAATCTGTATAACTAGTACAAAATGAAATCAAATTTCTTGTTTAGGTTTCTCGACACCTCAAACGAAAGATATTTAAATAATCTTATGAACAGGAAATTTTACTGTTATTAATATATGAACCAGAAATAACTAATGAAACAATCTCCTTAAAGTCGTTGATATAAGTCTCTTTCTGGAATATTCATCGCCAAATTTAATATTATATTTTAAATATAAGTTTCAATTGAAAAGTGTATTACATATGGATTACGATATACCTTTGGCTACTTAAAAAATATTTTTTAATGCATATTTCTTTGATAATGTCTAAAATGTTTTAATTCTATTTAATTGTAGAAATACATAATTGAAAGGCAGAAATTAATATGAAATTGCGTATTAATATAAGTACGCAAAATGTTTAATATTGAATGCGATTGACCAACTTTTGACATTCACTATGGGTATTATAATAATAAATTTATATTTGAGTTGGTGAATTAATTATTTCATATGTTTATATGTATTACTATCACATCATATTGATAATGTAAATAACCGCCAATTTATGCTTTCATTTTAATTTGCATGAACATGTATAACTAAAGCAAATAAAACAAAAGAGGCAATTTAAATACTATCAGCTTAGAAATTCATATTTAGAAAAGCATAAATATGTGCTTGCAAAATTCTTGTAGGCTTAATGTGTTTATTTATCTAACTGAAGCAGTTCTTACGCACATACTTTTATAGAAAGAGTTACGATAGATATTTCGAAATCATCAAGTGAAATATTTCGCTGTTCGAACGCAAAACTGGATCGCTTTTGCAACACGGCAACTGTCACTTATTCAAGCACGCCAACTGTTGGATAATTTTAATGACATAATGTGTAAAAGGAAGAAAAATTCAATCAATACTTGTATAGTATGCCGCCCGATCTGGAAATGAAAAGAGAAATTTCGTTCAACATTCTTGAAGGCTGATGTATATGTGTGCATGTATATAATGAATAAAAAAAGTAGAAATCTATAGATATGTATGTATTTTTTTTTCACTTGTTAGACGAATGAATATTTGTTGGCTAGTCATTCCTTCGAAAGGTCAACGTCTCCTTCGGCAAACAGAATGCGAAAAAAAGCTATTAGTCATAAGGAAATTTTAGGAAGTTTATGTGACCCAACGAGAACCAGTATACTTGAACTACTTACGTATGCAAATATCCACGTAGTACATTCACAAAGATATTCACCTGCGAATTGAAGTATACTGATGTCATGCTTCTCGCTATCTTAAGAACTAACAGTAGATTTAATGTTTACCGTCTTAGTTCTTGCATAACGATTCCCTGGAACCACAGAGGCAACGAACCAATTAAGTTCAACTATACTATATACATAGAGACATAAATAGTGAAAATTGTTGTCATCTTATTTCCAACAAATGAAAAATGTTTAAAATGAATACCTAGTATTACTAATATAATGCACGAAAGACATGTTTTTTGTAAGAAATGTCAAAAATTCGACCTCTCAATCACTGTGGCTTCGGGAACAAGTATTCTTCGCTGATTTCATCTACACATGCATACATATAGCGCGAGCTTGTTGCGGCAGTTGCCGGCGAGCGAATGAACGATAAATAAAACGGGTTACGGGAGGTCTCTAACCGAGAAAGGGGTCAAAATCCGCACATAATGTGAGTAACCTCATTTACACATAACAAGTGTAACGTATCGAACAGCATTCGCGTGCACGGCTCACCGCCAGCAAGACGCATTACAGCAGTGGTGTAACATCAGACGTATTCAGCGTCAGCATACTCACTATTGGACACTCCTTATTTAGGCGCGATATGATTAAACTACCATTCATTAAAGATTTTAATTTAAGTTGCCTCTTATGAAAAAAGCTCGATTTAATGTATGATGCTTAATGGATAAATACATGAACGTAATGCAATTATTAGAAACTTACCTCGAAATCTTGTTATTTATAATAATTAATAAAAAACACTAAAATAACATACATTTATTTTGTTGCAGGTAAGTTGAATCACCACGTATTTCAACTGGTATTAATTTACATGCATAGAGAGAGCTTCAAGCAAGGTAAGTTCCTCGAAGTTATCAATATTAAAACGTTAAAATTGGCAACTCACTCCAAAAACAATAACATGGAATAATATGAAATAATATGTAAACGTATTTTCTAGTCTTCAATCACATAATGGGTTTGCAACATTCATGAGCTATTGTTAGCTATTAGAATATTTGAATAAGCTGGTATATAAAAAACAAAGAAACGGTTCATAAAACGCGAAATGATTATAAAATCATCTTTTCTTTGTTGTTTCAGTAATCGTGATAATTTGCAAATATCAAACATTTAATTTACATTATTCGTTTTGCTAACAGTTCAGTCGAATATTGTAATCTTAAATTACGTTGTTATTTTACTTGCTTACTTTGATACAAATGCAATCCAATCAATGTAACCTGAAGCTCCATATATGAATTGATTATCCGTAGAATTCGGGCAGACATAATATTTATATTATTTTTATTTTGTATAATAGCGACAATAGCATAACCTCTAAACCTAAAATGTTTTTACTATCTCGATATTTTCAATTAAAATTACACCAACTTGCACAGATTCTATCTAGCAGAAGGGGTCTGAACTTTAATATATGAATTAAATTTATTGCTAGACCTTTGCTAACTATAATAGTATAGTTATTGCTGATACAAGATGTATTTGCTTTTGGTCATGATATAAAAGCAAGCGTAAGAAATATCATACACAAACTCTTTGTGGATAATAAGTAATAATAGCTCCATTTCTTATAGCGTTTTTCCTTAGGTTTTTCACTATTGTCAAATATATTTCACTATTTCTACAAACTATTTCCCACCTATGTCATTTTAACAAAATATCGAATGAAATTTACTATTTTTCAAAATCCTTTCACGTTATTGCAAATGATCTTTTTTCTTCTTTTTTTAATTTATAAATTATATATATTATAAATTGAAAAATGATTATAATTACATTTATTTTGAAAATTTAAGGTCCTAAATAAAAATTTTCTGAACTCATTTAATATTGTTTTTTTACTTGCAACGTTTCGTTGTTCTTTAACATCTTCAAAGGCGTATATTACTATCTATAATAAAGTACACCAATTTTTAAATTATAAAATATTTTTTTTAATATTGAAATACCTTATTGGACCCTCACATGTATTTTTTTAAATAAATATTTGATTTAGTATTCAAAATATAATTAATTTTGAATCGTCAAAAACTTTTTTTGCTATAGTGAAGAATTTTTAAAATCAAATTTTAAAATACGCGTACAGAAATTTACATGTTTCACAAAAAACATCGAACACATATATGTGAAAACCCAATAAGACAACGTACTCTTTGACCAGATAAACAACATTCTTTAGACTATGAATTGCTAAGAAAAACAACGGTTAAATTGTAGTAAACAAAATTTTAAACCAATTGAAATTAAAAAATCACAGGTGAAAATTGGTAAGGTTAGCTAAAATGTATTATGACTTGTTTGAATTAAAATGATAAATAGTTAAGGTATTGATAATCTAAATAAGTAAAAGTTTAAAAACAAAAATATAATATAAAAGTAAGATGCAGGCAATATTAATTACTGTATATTACATTAAAATCTTTTTTATCTGCTCCATAATTAATTTATTGCTATTGTTATACGTTTTAATGTTAATCATTTCTTTAATTAATCATATCATGATTGTGTGAAACATTATTTTATTAGAAAAGGAAGAAAACAACAGTTTACTAACTATATATATTACAAATGCAATATGTACCGCAGTTCTTTTAAAAACCATGTTTAGATATGCACATACGTAAATACATAGGAACATACATAGGTCCAGTCATGGACTTTCGGAATGCCCGCTTGTGCAGCAGTGAGTACCGGGCTATTTACAGTTTATTCTATTTCGCGACATATGAAAGATGTGTTGGATGCGAACGAATGAATAGAGTGTTTTTATACTTATGTGGAGAAACACAATAGCATACAAAAGACAACAATAGATAGACTGTGAATAGCGCGGTGCTCAATGCTGCACAGGCAGTCATTCCGAAAGTCCACGACTGTACATACGATTGTACTAGTCTAGTTCAAAATTTCATATCTGTTGAAGCAATTTCCTAAATATGTTTCCATATGTCTACCATAGTTTTGGCAATATTCTTGCGTTAAAACTTCAGAAGCATTATGAATTTGAACATACATCTATTCTTTAACCGTATGCTTCTTTCCGCGATTTTCATGGGTTAAACAGCCCTTCAATTGGGTTTTTAAAAATAGCACTGTATGGGGGCAGAAATCCGTTCTATGAAATCAGACGTTGTCCATGACAAAATATACACCTTGTACATTATCTTCAGCTAAGTGGTCAATAAAAGATGTCAAAAATTCTCTTAAGTGTTCTACACTGTAAAACCTGTCTTGAATGGCGAATAAATATAATGAATCAATACAGATTCTAGCGGCAATAGAATAATTACGATCTCTTAAACTTTGTTGGCTCTAATACTATTTTTCTGTGATGTTCCATAAGACCTTCACTTGAATCCCAAATTCGTCAATGAAATATATTTTTTCTTTATGGATCATTATTCTGTTATACAGAACAGCAAAATCAAACCTACTTTGGATAATATCTAGTGCGTTACGCCTTTCTGCCACAAAAAGAAACACGTTTTACAGAATAGTTAAATGTCTTTGCCGCTCTGTCAATAAGCTCACCTCTAGCTGTGGATTTTCCTCTAACAATTTGGTTTTCAATTGTTTTAGTGTTAAAGTGCAATCCTTATCAATTAAATTGCAGATTTTTTTTGCTCCTCTTGAGTAAATTCTTTGGGGCGATGCTCAATATTCCTATTTTTCATGTCGTTCGTAAATTTTTCCTGCAGTGATCGGGAAAACATTAAATGGTCGTCCTATCTGGACTGATGATCTACCATCGTTCATTCCTCTGATTATTAAAGCCTATACCTCGCACAGTGGGCCCGCTTGCATTCGCAGCGCGAAATAATTGTAATTTACCAAATTGCAAGAATGATTTGTAAATTGCATAATTTGCATACTATGTATGTTGTAAGTATAACTATCAACTCAAACATTTTGGGAATATGTAGCCTTTGTGGCTTATTTGCTAGTAGAAGTCAATATACTTGAATTAGGCGTTTGAGTTGTGTACTAAAATAGAGGCTAATAATTGCAGATATTTGTATTTTACCGAATTTATTAAATATGGTAGACTTTTTCAAAAGTAAACACGTAATTTTATTCGTCATTTATTGAAATACCTTGACGTTGTACTAAAGCTCAAAAACTGTTTGTTCGAGGTGGCTTATAAAAATTGCAGACGTTTGCAGATGTTGATATTTTATTTTAAGATTGTTCATAGTTCAGTTATGGTGTCTACCTAAAATAAAGTGCGTCCGAGTGCGACCGTAAGCGTTATAATTTTTTTTAGACTTTTAGAAATGTCCATTGCAGTTAAACATAGCGTTTTGTTTTCGGAGTCGCACAATCACAAAAATTTAAAAAGATCTACGCTAGCACAAACGTTTAAACAGTGTATTTACGAAAGAAACTATAAATGAACAAGAGGCTGATAAATTATTAACTAATGTTATAAGAAAAAGATGGAATATCCTTGGAAATAAAGTTTTCGCAACGTAAAAGAATTTATAGCAAACAATAAAGAGATTATTAGATCAGAAAGTAGAACTTGCTGGTGCTACTGTTGGTAGCACAGTCCAAAAAAAGTCCATTTGCTAAAAAACAATTTGGTTATTTGGTAGGCCACAAAAAGCATTTGATGAATGTAGACATCAAAACCAACTAATGCAAAAGTAGTACAAAAGTATTTATTTCAAATCTCTTATCTTTTATATATATCTTCCTATTTTCAGTTTTGTCTTGAATAAAAATCAAAGGTTAATATGTTGTCCTTGAGTAAATATTATTTTTAACATTATACATTATTATTAACATTATTACCTGTACAATAGTACTATCACAACTGCGAAGATTATAAATATGCAAATGTGGACTGGATTTAGACATAAATGGCAATTATTTCGCGGTACGAACGCAATTGGGACCATTGTGCCTCGGTGAGAATTTGTTGTTTTGCCTTCTTTCAGCATTCATTCCTACATCCCTATCATAACAATATGATATAGCTTTGACAATTAAGGAATTAGTTTTGGCAAAAGAGGAAATACATATACAGCACCCTCTTTAATTAACATGTTAAATAGTTTTGAGAAATAGTGAAATACATTTGGCAAAAATCTTGTTTTTTTGCTTTCCCCTTACATGTTTCTCGTTTTATAAATTTCTTCCTATAGCTGTTCCTGGCAATAAGATTTTGGAGCTTCAATATTTTTTTACAATTAACATGTGTATGCTGTAATAATGTCTAATGCTCTATAAACAACAAAGTTTCTAGTAAAATCATGAGCCAATATGATATCATAATATTGTGTTCAGTGTACCGCAATTTGCTCGCTAAGACTCTTTCTGAAACCCTATAGTTGACCTCTAACGCTGGATATTCAATCTTTCGCGCACTAATTCCTCCAATAACGTAGACGCCTTCGGATACAATTTCCTGTAAACGGCTCCGCGGCGTCCAATACGTTCTAGTCGGCATCTAATACGACGTCAGATGAATATTATTCCGAGATCAGCGCACGTAATGAACGTAAAATCCAGTCGCCGCGGTCAAATCGGTACACTAACCCGAAGACTAGGCAAGATCAACACATTTCCCTCATTCTATCCGTCCTCCTCTCTCAGGAAGTGCGGTTCTCGTTTCTACCGTTCGTCCGTACAGAGTAGGATGGTCGAAAATTACGAAATACACACGAAGAGGTTGCAGCAGGGATATTTTCGTAACACCTCGGCGTAATCGCCGGTGACGCGGAAGCGTGATTAGAGCTTGCGGTAAAATCTACGGTGATGTTCTTCCTGTTTATCGTTTTGCTCGGCCACTCACGCGAAAGAAGTTGGACGGACGGACGGACGGCCGACGGTGATGGCCGCGGGTTTTTGGCTCACCGGAATAGGACAGTGGAGCGAAACTTCGCGCCTAGCACTGCGTCGGTTATAGACAGAGAAATCAAGTTTGTTTTTTCGCTTTTCTCTTCGCTGATTCTCGTTTGTTATGATTACCTACTCTAACTCGCTTGTTAATATGTATAAACGTCGGTTTCGCTGTCTCTTTTTTAAATGGGCGAGTTCCGAATTATTTCCTCTTCACGTGGAAGCAATTAAATATTTTTCTATGGATTCTACTATCTTTAAAAAGGAATTAGTTGCTATTTTAATGTTATATCGACTTCTCTTAATAAATAATATGAAAATAATAATGTAATTAAATTCCTATATAGTTTAGCCGACGGTACCAACATATATCTGGTAGCACCGACGAATTACATTTTTCTAATTTTACTTTTTTTGTTGTTGTGGGAGTCTCTCATTTCTTTTACTCATTTAAATATACCAGCCAATCCAGGATCCTATAAAGTACTCTGCACCGATCTGTACAGGTCTGTGGCTGGATGATCTAAATAAATCCTCTGGGTTCATTTTTGACTTGCCAAAAAATCACCCACCTTTTGTAGGCACACAGAATATAGCATGCGTTCTCTGTCATCTCATTATATAGTCTGCAGTTGGTATCTCCAATTTTAATACCAATTTTAGGGGGCTACTAAAAAAAAATGACTCGGCCGAAATATAACTGATACAATAACTTGTAATGCTTCCAGTTCTACTTAAAAGAGCCTATTTTGGTATGGAAGAGATTTTCTTAATTTGGAAATCTAAGTAAAAACAAAAAAAAAATATAGAAAAGTGGTCAACAGATGACGTTTTACCATGCCGGCCACTACATAAAGACGAATATGCGTATCGAGCAGGAACATCTATAAAGACAGCCTTGCACCACTTTGTATTGAGGACTGAACATGTTCTACAAACCACGGAAGTGTTTTTAGTACATTCTTCGACGTAGAAAGAGCGTCCGACAATACTTCCGCAGCACTAATCTACAGTTGCGAGCAAATGTTATAGGCACCCGAAATTTTGGGCGAATATCACAGTAAAAAATGAGAAAATAAAAACTTGTAGGTAATACATTATAAATATGTAGTATTTTAAGGGATCTTATTAATTTGTTGCATATTAGACTGTTTTTAGTACAGCTATAATACTTTTTAGATGGGAGGAGGAAAGTGACATCTCGAAGACTTGAAAATATATAACAAAAAATAATACATTTAGAAAAGGTATCTATAAAGACTATTGGTAATCATAAAGACGATTATATAATCGTTGAAATATCTGTCACAAAAAAAAATGCAAGAAACATGAAACCCATTAATTTTGTCGAAGGTGCCTATAACATTTGTTCGCGACTGTATAAAGCATCGACAGATAAAGAAATTCATAAAACAAGCTGCAGGTGGATAGACTGCTTGCGTAAAGGGAGATCATGCTTAAAGGCAGACACTGGTGGCCTGGGTCGAAAGACGATTTCTGCAGGGTGGAGTTTTGTTCCTTCTGCTGTGGAAACTGGTCGTGAACGAAATACTCGTAAAGCTGGACAATAACGGATATAAAACTTTGAAGTTTACAGGTGATCTTGTCTTTCGAACCGAGGGTAAGATCAACATAATAGTGTGGAACAAAATGCAGAACGCTCTACAAATTAACCAAACATGGATCGGCGAGGAGAGTATAAATATCAGTCTGTCCAAAATGACCACAACAGCATTCTTGAGAAGGAGGAACTTAAATGGTCTTGGATCACTAAAACTCCAAAGTGAATAAATAAAGCTGCCAGAGGAAGTATAATATCTTGGTGTCAACCTAGACTCCAAGATTACTCGGAATCGGCAGCTTCAAAGAATTAAAAGGCAGCGACAACAATCATGCTGACTAGAAAAGCTTATGGAAAAATATGTTGGTGAAGAGCTAATCTGATGTTCTGGACATACATCACGCTGGTTAGATCCATGAACCAGAGATACATAAATCTCCGGTATAGTGGACAAAGGTGTAGCAACAAACTGCTTAATATAATAATTGAATTTAGCAAAGTACAGAGGCTTGTGTGTTTAGAAATAACAGGAGCAATAAGGACTACTCCATCAGCAGGAGTAGAAAGGTTTCCTCACCGTATGGTGAGAAGGGGCGAAGCAGTAATGGGATATCTCAGATTGCAAGAATTACTAACTGGCAGATAGGAAGGGCTTGCGACATAATAATAATAACTAATTTTTTGGGAATAAGATCAGTCTACATGATTTCGGCATATTTTTCTAACAGAAATTTCAAGGTAAGGAATCAGAGACAGGTTCGAACAATTGTTCTGGTTTACAGACGACCGATCCAAAACTGAATACGGGAGTAGAGCTGGAGTTTACAGCGGGATGAGAAATATAATAATCACCCTTCCACTGGAAGATACGTCATGGTCTTTCAAGCAGTGCCATTCGCAGTATTGCATTGTGGAACTGAACTCAATCAGAGGGCTTATGAAACAGACAGCCAGGCGATACTGAGAGCACTAGTGAACCCTAAGAAATAATCAAGATTGATTTGGGAATGTATTTGAAAACTGAATAGCCTGATATATCACAATAAAATCACTTTGCGTGGACACCCGGAGATTCGGCAATCGAAGCAAATGAAAAAGCCGATGAGTTAGCATCATATATAGACTCAGAACCTATTCTAGGAGTGCCTAAAAACAGCGCGAGAGCCGATAAGGAGTTGGATTAACGAGAAACACAGAGAACAGTGAAATAAAACAACTACGCAAATTCACGGAAAGAGACCTTTATAATTGGTCCATCAAAAAGGAAGACCGAAGAACTACTGCAGGTCAATAGAAATCATCTTCTCATTGTAACAGATCTCTTAATAGGACACTGCACACAGAAAGTACAAAATTGAGATTTAAAACTGGAGATACTAACTGCAGACTATGTAATGAGATGACAGAGAACGCATACTACATTCTGTGTGACTGCAAAAGACAGGTAATTTTTGGCAAGTCAAAAATGAACCCAAACGATTTACTTAGATCAACCAGCCAGCGACCTGTACAGCAAATTTTGGTTATTGACCAAAACATTGACATTCAGTTAGGAGTGGGCCTCATTGCAGAACAAAATTTTAGTCTTACAACAGCGAATCTTCTGCAAGCTTTTCAAGAGCCAAAGGACTGAAAGGGTGCGATCATTCGATAAGTCGACCGCCTTCAATTCTTACACGAGTTGAATTTTGTATGCTTTTAAACCAAGATCCCTATGTAAAATACGCCAAGTTGTTACATATGACGAGCCAAGGGTGCTGATAACGGCGCCGAATAGATTTAAAACGATCATCACGTACACTCTCAGCTACCACCACTATATTTCCTGCACTACATGCTGGATATGCTGTATTAGGTCGCGTATAAGGAAGACATAATTCAAGTTTTTCGTTGGTATGACGAATTGTGTGTTCGCTAGGTGGATTAGGTGGACCATAAGTTTTCCTAAGCGCACGAAACACATTTCTCGTAGAACGTTGATTTTGATAATACAGCTGAATAATTTGTAGTCGTGCCGTGCTAAGTATTTCCACAATAAAATGTCAAACAATACTGAAGAAAAGTACCATGAGAATTTGATCTGCTGTAAAATCCCTACTGGCAAATATGCCTATAACCGAATCACTCCCTCATTGTATTTATAAAAACTCAATTCTTCTAAATCGCTTAATTGATCACATTGATAAACAAGAATTAGCTTACTAAGTTGCCATTGCTTGTGATTTACCGCAATTACATAATCACGTGATAAGATTGAACAGTAATCAGTTCAACAAAGGAAAAACAACCAATTACATCACGACGTATGAATTTCATATTTTTGATGACAGCTTTACGTGAAAATTCAAATAAAAATAACTTTCACTAGGAACATTACATTTTATGTGCAATAAGCACCCAAAAAATTCTCGGTTTTGCATTTTTAAATAAATTTTAATAGCAACATAAAATTGTACATGTTTTTTTTTTTAATACCTTTTCTGCGCACTTTTGTTATACCTGAAATCTACATGATAAATCTATAAATTTTAGCGAAACTTCTTTTTCCATGTCAGCTATCCTTGAGAGAAAAAACTGGTAAAACGAGCTTCATTAAATGCAATATTCTCGAATTACTATAATAAAATTACTAGATTTTTTTTGCGATATATGATTCCAAGTTATGATATTAAATTATTTTGTGAACTATATTTTGCATTTCTCCAGTTGTGGGTACTATAATGCAATTTCGCGATGGGTATAAATTAAAATCATGTTGCTATTATAAGTTAGATCTTTGAAATAACCTGTCTAACTAAATTTATCTAAAGTATCATGTGCATATATTGAGAACGTAGGCAAACTTAATTGTTGCAGTCGTAAAAGTGGAATTTTAGTAGTCTTAAAATAGCGTAGGGGTCACTGCAAGCTCATATAATGTTGCGTCGCTGAACATATGTATGTGCCCACTGTTAAGTTGCAGCTGTCAAAGACACAGTAAACTTCTTATGTATATATATGTAATATAGAAATAACTGTTATGCGGCTTCCCTGTAAGGGTACCACTAACAAGGCTACAAAATTTTATAGCATTCCACTTTATGCATATATCAAAACTATTCAATTCCGTTTGGACTTATATAGTTGGAACGAATCATGTTTTATTGACATTTGGCTTCTATCCATTTCAGATCTTACACATGTTTATGTATGTAGTCATATACAATATGAATATATTCATGACTTACATAATTAATTGGCTGAATCGAAGCTATTTTAATTGGTTTGTCATTTTTGTTTTATAAAGTGCTTCGTGAGGACACTAATTTGAATGATCTACTATGTCGCTTAGGGAAAATATCAATGGCTGCGAATATTCAAAAATATAAAGAAAAGTATTTTTTTTAATGAATAGGTACAAAGATTTGGCATGTATGCATATATGACCTAAAAGATTTAATGTGTTCCCTATCATTGCTATAGCTAGCTGTCCAAATCCTATTTCTATCTCCTTCAAAATCGTATTCTATCATGAGTAGCAAGCTTCATTATAGTGCGGCACAATTTGAAAAAATGTGCATGGATAGTTTGTTTCCCGCAGAATCTATATTTTGCTTCTACAGCTAATCTGCGCCTGCTCAGGTATAACTTCAGTTTCCTATAACCTGACAGGACCTCTGTCAGCATGCGGATTTTGTATTGTACTTGGCTTGATGCATTCTTTAGATTCTTTATTCCTGCAGATTTTTCCAAATATTTCATCGTTATTTGGTCTACTTTAATTTTAGTTTGTCCAGTATACTATTGCTATTTATTCCACAAAAAGATACATACTCTAAAAACCGTGTTCCAACCTTATTTTTAATGAAATTATCTACTATTTCATTTCCCTCCATTTCTGTGTATCCCAAAACCTGCAGTAGAGTTTATCGATTTTGCCTAGTACGTTTAATTGTCATAAGCACTCTGAAACCATGTTAGAGCCAATTATGTGTGGAGGCTTCGATGATTGCTTAACTATCAAACGTTATGATAATGCAGTTTTTGTTTGATTTCTTTTGGCATTCATTTCTTTTCATTTACTTAATTCGTAATAGTTGGCAACAAGTTATTTAATCTTAAATTTCTTCTTTTGCCGCTTTGTACTGTCACCTTTCATTTCATTGTAACTGTAACTTGCAAGCGAGTTTACAATTAAGCATACCAGTTTCCTTAAACGTGCTTGTCAACTCTAATTACCGAGCATTTGCTATAAGGGGACGTGTTGTAACGAGAATTCCAGAACATAAAGATCATGACCTATTGGCCGTAATTTGAAAACAAAGCAATTTTAGTTTCATCATTTCAGTCTGATGACTGTCAGTATGCAAATGTTTAGAATTGAAAGGTATTGAATTTGTTTAAGAGGCTTTTGATCTTGCTGGTCTCCTAATTTTTAAAAAATCGGATAATGAACAGACAATAAATGGAATACTATTATTTTCTGTGTGTTCCATCCACTCCACGATCCGTATAATTACCTTATTATTTTTGACTCAGCTTTTATGTGCATGTGAGGCTAATACATTCCGTTTCAGGTTAAGATTGATTTTATTAGCAACAAGGTATTTGTTCGAATCATATTATCCTACTAAACGGATATTATATATGTTCGCACCAACGTTTTTAAGACCTGAAGATGACCTTTTTAACCGAAACATATCGTCTTAAAAGATAATTAAACAGATGAATGGGAAGGGCTTTGTACAAAGACCTTTCCATTCATTTATTAAAATATCTTTTAAAACCACATAGTTCGGCCAAGAAGTCACCATCAGGTCTTAAATACGTTGGCGTAAGTATAAATTAATTGTATCAACGCAAATATATATCTGCAATTGTATTTTCATCCTTCCATGCGCTGTAAAACATAAATATAATAATAATAATTCATTCTATTAATTTGTTATTATTATATATTTTTTTATAACTTTTAAGGCCGCTTTACAGTTCGCAATTTTTTGTATTGTGTGCAATACAAATAGCGCATGCGCATTTAATGGATTTCGATCAGTTGGGTGCAATTTTGCTTGTTCTAATATTTCATTGGGCGTAAATATGTACCAGCCTATAGAGGGAACCTATCATATGGTATTTTATTATAATGTTAAGGAAATTATTTAACTTTTTCTTGTGTTATTTTGAATAGCACTTTTTTTTGTTACGAGAGCTGTTTGACTTAGAGTCTTCACTACACACTGCAGCCGCTTGACAGGAGAGGAAGAGGAACAACAATGTTAAAAAGATAACGATGTTTACGCACATAAAAGAAAAACTTAGAATGATAGTAACTTTTTAGTTCATAAATTCAAACTCAAAGTTTTTTCGGTATAATTAACAGAATCACTAAATCTGTGTTTGTACTTCAATTAATTACGCAAAGATTGTAACTACACTGCAGGTGTCATCCCCTGATATGTAATACTGTCAGAATTTTACAGCCAATTTACTAAAGTTTGCTATACATATTCATGGAAAGATATATTTTTTTTGGAAAACAAGTAAAAAGTTGAAATATTACAATTTTTTGTAAGAGATTGCATAATAAATTATAAAATTCTCTTTACTATTTATAAATTTGCTCTAGAATATATAGTGATAAATTTTAAGTAACAATACATTTTACAATAATTTTAACTTTGACATCGCAAAAAAAATAAAATTGAATTCCGCACTTTACTTTTGCTGTTTTGCTAGAGTCCATAGTATATTATATAGTGTATTATATAAATTCAAAAATTCTTTAGGGGGATTCCAGCAACTAAATCACAAAACTATCGGAAGTTCTTTATTTTTTCAAAAACTAATATTTTGCATATCATTGTATACTTCCTCAGGATCAAAATTTGCACTTCTAAGTTTAAAAATTATCAAAAAAGACATATCAGAACAAATTATAGTTAAAATTTTGAAATTTTAAAACCTGCGTTAGCCGGATGCCTTGAATAATTAACAATTTGAATTTTGAGACAATTTAATAGTAAGACCGAAAACAATTAAAAGATCGTACGGATCACATTTTGGAACACAATTACATGACACTTCTAGAGAAGTTCCTGTTGTGATGTGTCAGTTTTGACAATTTTTCAACTCAGAAGTTCAAATTTTGGCTTTGAGGAAGCATACAATGAAATCGAAATGTATTGGTTTTTCAAAATTTTTTATGCACCGTTATATAATTATTTTGTTATTAAATTTTGGTGTGAGGGGCAAACAAAATGTGGCAATTATGTATATAAATATAATGTAATAAATAAATACATATGCATACCTAAATCTACCAGCCTGGATTATATCATATATTTAATAAGGTTTTTTTGTTATATACAAAAATATACATTTACGTATTAATGCCGTTGGCAAACAGTAGGCTAAAAAAGGGCGGTACGCATGCTTTGAAAATATTTACGAAAATATATAAATCATTAGTCACTTGTATTATACTGTATGTGATATGTATCAACGGAAGAATTGTTAGGTGAATTTAGAGGGAACTCGAACCTACATTCAGAAGTTGTTTAGTAACTATATATATACGCCTTTCCTCATATTTCTTTCTTGTTATTATTACTTCT
Source organism: Protaetia brevitarsis (assembly GCA_004143645.1). Lineage (NCBI taxonomy): Eukaryota > Metazoa > Arthropoda > Insecta > Coleoptera > Scarabaeidae > Protaetia > Protaetia brevitarsis. The sequence continues at coordinate 67,636 of RXPK01003197.1, forward strand.
TTTTACAATGTCTAAATTTTACCAGTCTACCAATAACGTCTATAAAACGAATTTCCCCCAGCATTTGCGAATAATAATGCTGAAATTTTAACGACCCAGATTCTGTAAAATTCATTTTTTGATATACATTCTATTGCGGTTATCACGATAGATAATTTTCGTATTTTAATTGAATTATCGTTATCTAAATACCTACATTTCAATAATCGTTAACTAGAGATTAATTTAAGTTGTCCGAAAGCACAAAATAATAAAAAAAATATTGCAAGTAAATTAACCCCCAAAGATCGTAGGTCGGAAGTTGCCAACGATCTCCAAGACAAAATCACATTTTACGTGTTACAGTGTAAAAACAATTTTTCTCCATAGAGAGAGAATTATGTCATTGCCATAATACAACCACCTTCTCTACCACGACCAAGTACCTAAAACTGGCCGTACGCACATAACAGAGTAGCCTTTCCGTACGTAGTACATGCTATGTATATCGCGAGCTTACGGCCCAACAACAATCAATGACCTCGAGAGCGATGAACCCACGGTCGTTGCTGTTTAGCGCTCCCGATGCCATTACTATACATACATTACGTACTTACATACAAGATACGTACCGAACGTACACCATTCGAACGGCGACGTGTAAATATGTTCGCGTTGCATGCATGTGTGTGCAGCGCGTATTATAGTGTATGCAGAGATCATTCCTCCCAGATGATGATCGAGATGACGACGAGGACCGGCATGAGATGAGATAAGGCGCGCACGCGATCGCCGGCCTGGTTATTCGATCTTACGTGGAGGTGTTACAATAAAGTACGGGGACTCGTGTTTGTGTAAGTCAGTATATACTATCGTACTGGGTTACTTTAAAACGCACGTGCCGTTGATGGCAATTTTATGAAGGCACATAAAATGGCAAGAGCACGTCAGAGGAGTTGCCTAATCAAGAGAAAATATGCAGTTTCAAGTTCAAGAGTACATGTATGAAAATCAGAGACATTGTTGCAGTAATTATTAATCATTTTAGTGGCGCGGCACTGAAACCTTAATACACATATCACACACACTCACACATATCAATAGGTAACTGAAATAGCGATGAAAGTATGCAATTTTCTCCGAAAGACTTTTTGGGAGTACTAATATTTCAAAACCAGTGGATGAGGTAAAGATGACAGTATTCGACTCTTCATCAGGAAAACGTGATTTTTTTTAAGAAACACTGATAAGTCACAGAAAATCAAAGGCTAATCTTACAAATAAATGTACAGCGAGGAGCATATAAAACGAGATCCCTGTAAGGAAACGTCGACCTTATCCACATTATGCAGGAGTGAAGCAGATTTCCGTGCTAGGGAGAATACGTAATGATGTTTTTTTTTTTTTAAATACTAACAAGCTGTTTTAAAGATTTATTCTACATATATGCAAAATAGAAAGGAAATAAGATTTTGGGTGCTATGCAGACTATCACTAGAAGAAACTTATTCCTTATATTTTAATATTTTGATGTATCTACAATGTGACGTATTTGTATTTTAAATTATGTAAACTAAGTCATGAATAGACTTAGGGTAAGATCTGTTTTAATTGTAGGTATACAAGCAATAAACATATGTACTTTGTAAAAAAAAACACTTTGAACTCAACAAGAAGGGCTATGAAATTCTATAACGGTGTCGATTTTAGGTGCTCGTCGCTGTAAGTTATCAGGTCAGGCAGGAGATACTTGAAAAATTATAGGATTATTTTCTCGTAATTTTTTGAAATACTTCTGGACTGATAATGTATACTTAATCGCGCGAAACCGATAACTGTAATTATAAAAGAACTAGTAGATTTTTTTATTTACTGAAATTCACTTTGGAGGGATGAAATACCCGATGAAATATACCGGAAATTAAATTTTGAGTTCTTTACTATGTAATTCTCAAAAAGTAATGGATACAGATGATGTTTAAATGTAAAAGTTTCGTTATCAATTGTGCAACGCAGTATACAGGGCGTGTGTACAGAAAAAACATTTTGTAGTAACCATATATGGTGGTAGCATTTATCACAATTGTAGTTCAATCTACCAATATCAATCTTAATTCACTACAAGCACTTAGTGAGAACTATTTTACTGTAGTTTAATACTGTGTTGGATTTTTCAAGCACTCCTAAGAACGATTACTTTTGTGGTTAGTTATACCACAAATGTATTATACAAGTAACTACTTTGGGAAAACAACAATAATGTAGTACTTCATACTATACCTTGGAGCTGTCACTAGTAATTAGTAACTATCGTTTATAGTACAGCATACCACAATTGCTTTAAATTTTACTACTTATAGCTTTTCCTATGTGTATGATGGCTGTATTTGTAGTAATATAAAAAATTAAAATAAAAGTTAGTTGCTGATTAGATCTTAAGCTTAAATCATATACATATATAGAGTGTTTCTCTAAGTACTTACTCGTAAACTAATGGAGATAAAAAGTTGTTATAAGGTTTAGTGGAATTGAGATGACGCGACGTTGTACAGAAGAATCTGCAATTATATGATTTCCAGTATAAATAGCCTCTCACTCAATTCTTCACTTTTTTTTGTATTAAATTGTACTCCCAATGTCTTTCGAAAGTTTTCGGTAGGTAGTAGGTTTACAAATACGTTCATGTGTGTTAATTTTTTTTAATTACTTTTTCTTTAAAACCATTTGCAACAATGACAGGAATGTCAATGAATAAATATCGATCCTGGAATTTGGCAGAAATAGTAAGTAATTTTCATAACATTTGATGAAAAATACAGCCCAGAGCCGATCAATTTATATATGCTTGCATGTTATTATTGCTTATTTTTCTGTCAAATTTTACAATTGGCATTCTTGTTATTGTTGTTATAATTATAGAGTTCAATTTAACATTACTGAAAATAGAAAAATATCGTTTACTTTTTAATGAAATTTAAGCGCTTAGATAAGATATAATTACATCCAAGCAACAGGAGTTTATGCAAGAGTAGTAGGTATATATCTTTTAACTCACCGCATTTCAAATTTATCGCAACCAAAATTATATTTTATAAATGTTTAAAATTTTATTAAAAAGTAAACGAGATTTTTCTTTTTTCCGGAATGTCAAACTGAACCCTATGATTACAACAACAATGCCAGGAACGCCAATTAACAAATGCCACTGCCAATTTCTTCTAGAACCCTCATCACAAACTGCACTAAACTGGACGTACGTTTCAATAGCAAAGCTATCATCATCAGATCAGAACTCTGCTCAGTGTTTCTGCTGATGATGATAAGCATTGCTATTGAAACGTACGTCCAGTTTAGTGCAGTTTATGGTGAGGGGCCCAAAAAGAAGTTTGCAGTATTACCAGTGCCACAATTTGGAGTATTTTTAACAAATGTTAAGTGTAAAATTTGACAGAAAAATAAGCAATAATAACAGTTCAGCGAATTTAAGAAAATTACTTATCATAAACTTATATAAGTAAAATCTCATCCAAGTAAAATAAAATGGAAGAGCAGGTAGTAGCTATATACAGTGAGGTCGTAAATGGTCCCCCCCTCCTGATAACTTTTGAATGGTAGGAGATAGAGCAATGAAACAAAAACCAAGTGAAATTAGAGATAATTTGTGATTTTTTGCCTATAGAGATACGCACATGGCTTCTGATGTAAAATAGAGGGCGTAGCTATCTTTTACGATTTTCGAAATTTTTACCAACTTATCCAAGATTAATAATTGGAGTACTTACGTTATTTTTTCTATAGCCCTTGTATAAATATTGTGGTTTTATGTGACTTAGGAAGCGATTGCTGTAAAATATGACATATTTCACAGTATGACGTTTTTGCAAAATTTGGCAAAAGTGTCTTATCTGTCAGTGTATGTGTCATGTGTGTGGGTGTCTATGTAGCAGATTACTGTAATTACAGGTTTCTGTACACTATATATTTTTGGGTCACCTCCAAATTTATCGGAACCAAAATAATATTTCTAAGTTTTTTGGGTTTTTTCTTATTTTAATTGAAATAATTTTATATTTTACCTTTCCGAAATATTTTTTATTTCTTTTTCAATCAATATTTAATTTGTAATTGATAATGAAAGGCTGCTTATTACTCAATCCAATGTAATAAAAAGTGTCGCCTAACTACTTTCGATTAAACAGTCATCCTCAGAGCCATGTTAAATTCAGTAGCCAAAAACAATACTACATGGCTCTGACGATGGCTGTTTAGCCGAAACTAGCAAGCCAACACTTTTTATTACATTCGATTCAGTGATACACCAGTCTTCCATTATTCCTTACATTTTAACTCAATTTGGATACAACCATGCATGAATATTTAATTTCTTAAGTATTTATTATTTAAATCTGACCGTAACATACCATATTCATATGTACGCGTTAAATAAAACTATATACTTAATATAAAAATAAAGCATAAAAAAAATTGATGAATATATGACACGTATGTATATAATAAATGTAAATAACATACTTTCATGACAAGATCAAAAAGGGGAAAAGGAAAAAGGAATAAAAATGATTCCTAAACATACAATGTTAAATTTATTTAAATTGAAAAAAAAAACGAAATTATCAAAAAATTGTAGAAGAAAAAAACCGATTAAAGTAAAAAAAAATTAATCACACCATTTTATAGTATAATTTCACTATTTAATATAATGCTCCGATTGTTATCAATTTATTTTTAATTTAAATGTTAAATGCTTTGTCTCATGAAAAGTAATGAGAAGGTAAGAAGTATAATGGCAAAACTCATTTTGTGAGATATTTTGGGCTATTAATTTTTACAGCGTTACAACTGCTAAATGGCTAAATTATTTAGTCGAACTAAGAGAAATGAGCGCATTTTTATATAATAAATAGATGCAAATTACCGTAATATCACGTAAACTACAAAGATATTACATAGGTTATACAATTTATACAATATCTACTATTTTCCCCTATGTATGGCCAATATTGACCCAAGGTTCTAAATATCCACTACTGTGAAGTTGCAAGTTTTCCTTTACTTATATCTTGATACTCTCAAATAACTATTGACTCCCTTATACAACCTAAAAATTGGATCTATATATGCATATATTTAGTTTCTTCTCGAACAAAAATATCTAACAAAAATTCCACATCGAGTGTTACCTCTAACGGAAGCACGGGAAAATCGACTATTTTCAATACAAGGCCGTTTATGAAATCGGAATCCGCATCGTAGGCTCTGCGAAAGCGATCGCTAAGGCTTTTCTGGTTTCTTTCACGCATAGTGCATACCCCGCACAACACGCATGCAGAGGGAGACGTCACATGCACACGCAGACGCTGTTATTACATTCCGAGAGCTTCCCCAGAGAACGTCGAACTTTGTTTCACCGTTAAGTTTACCTTTACGCCGGACAATCTGGGCTCTTGATCTCGGCAAGAACACCGGCTTGGCGGTCGCATCATTGTTCGCACGCCAATCCCGGCGCGAGCTAACGCACCGAGAGCCGCACGGTGATGATGAAGCGTTACACAATGTTTGGTTTAGCGTATTAATACCATAATAAAGTCACAAGAAGAAAGAAAGAAAATTAATGAAAGAATTTAATTTTTTTAAGGATTAATCCCTTCCAAATCAATATTGTTTAAACTACAAAAAACACATAAAAACACGTTTTTCATTGTCAGCTGTTTTAAATTAAAATACTTATTGCAGTCAGTAATTTGTAGAAGAAAATATATAATTTTTCTTTGTTTTGTTTAGCAATTTCTTGTCCTATTTTCAAATGATAATCTAAAAAGAGTTATAAAGAGGTTTAAATAAAATCTATCAATGTATTTCTTTAATTGATAAACTAATTAGATTAAACTATTTTATTTGTTTGAAATAAATGTTAGCTGTTTTAATATGGATCTGCATACATCATGCGCAGAAATTTAGTGTCTATATCGAAATGAATGAAAATAAGCACGTCCATTTATTTTTTCTAGAAAGTGAATCAATTACATGGGCTACAACCTAAATAAAAAAACATATCATTCATAGTCAGAGGATAATCTACTAACAGCTACTGTTTTTACATTTCAGTTCAGCACAAAGGAAACCTAAAACCAAACCACTGTAATGGAATTTTCCAATATTACATTATGCAAATACGCAAAACGATTGGTTTGCAAGAAAGTGAATTGAGGTTAGCATGAAATTACACCAGATCATATATTGCCTGTCCTAAGGATTGTAAGTAATCAATTAATTGAATAGTGCAGATATTTCATTTGTGGTCTTGGTAAACAAAAACAAAAGCAAGTTTTAGAATATACTCCGTACAGGTATCAAGTACAATGATAGAAGTGATCCTTTAAGAAAATGAAGGACACCTTTAAGGTAATATTATTTATATTGAAAATGACAGGTATTTTTAATAAGAAAAAATTCCTATTTTATTTGTGCCTTGTGCCCCCCTTTTAAATCAAAAAATCTTCGGAATAGATACAATTTTTTTTTACATATGAACATAATATTGTTT